>JAPYZR010002903.1:0-29370 GCA_030522945.1 Trichopria nigra
TGATTTATTTACGTTTCCTAACATGTTCTTGAAGTAAGCAAGCAAAAAATTGCAGCAAAATTAATTAATAATTACTTTAAATACGTAAATAATGAATTAAAAAAAGGTGTATCATATATGATACACCATGCTTCAAAGGGTTAAACACGCGAGAGAGATGAGAGGGCGTTGACTAACTTTACCGGACTTTTCTTCTCTTCTTCCTTCCAGATCTCGTTGGACACAGGCAATTGAAGGAGAACTTATGCGACGATTTTTACTTTAAAACTCTTCATCTGAAGAGGTGGCCGGAAAGATAGGTCCGCAATCGTTTAAATGTATAATGTAGTTGTAAATATTAGTTACGAGTAATTTGTTATGATTGAAATGGATTTGAAAATTTGGATTTTATATGGTGCCATTTTATGGTAATTTCTCTTTTGTTATTTTGTATGTGCATGTACATATATATGTCTTTGGATTTTTAGAAGGCGTGGAATGTATGAGTGTATACGTGTGTGTGTGAGTTAGTCGAGACGGAGGTTATTAGTTTTATTGCGGTCGGCTTTGATCGAGACAGTCGGCGCCCATGTATTTTCCCATTTTGTGTGAGGCTTGGTTTTTCTCTGATTATTTAAGTTTTGAAACTTTCAATTAAAATGTGGGTTTTTTAAAATTGATCTTAGAGGACTCATTATACTTGGGATGTGTTCGGAAAGTTGGATTTCACGTATGTATAGTTTATTATAATTTTTCTTTTGGGCATTCCATTTTTTTTGTGTCGGTAATGTTGGGATTTACCGGGGATTTTTATTAGGTGGAGAGGTCGGAGTTAGGGTTCTTTCTTATCGATTATTTTCCTCTACAGGTATGGCAGGTCTCGATCTTTAGGGTCGGTTTACCATGCGAGGCTTCGAGCAATTATAGGGTTAGCTGGTGGTCGGTATAGGCGCTACATCTATAGGTTTTGATGGGATGGCGGTTTTTTTGGATTTGGCGGGAAGTTACGATGGCGTAACAATTACTGTATTTGTTTTGTAGTTGGTGTTCGCTAAGAGCGCTTTGGGTTAATTTTGATGGGATGGCGGTATTTTAGGATTGTAGTCAATATAACGGTGCATCATTAGATATATTTCGTTAACAATCTGCCATCACCCTGCGTGAAGTCAGTTAGTGACGGCCATTGTGCCCTGACACCCATTGTCTCTGCTTTACTATCGCACATTTCACAGTTACTACTGTAATTATACATAACATAATCATTTTTTAGCGTTTCTCCAATGAAATTCTTCAATTCCATTTTCAATTGTCTTCAATATGTTTGTACAAAGAAGAAAGAGCATAAAAGTGTCTAACGGACAGTAAAACGTACCGCTTGTTAACAAGAAATACTGAGTTAATATAACTAATTCTACTAATTCCCGTACAACTTTAATGGAAATTAATATCAAATAAATGCACATTTAATGACACTAAGCATTCTTTTACATATAAGAAATATCTTAAAGTTTTCAGTTCAACATTTATTTATTAAATACTACCGAAACGTCCTATGGAGGTCGTATGAACGTCCATACACGGATCTTCCGGACGTCCATTGGACATCCACATTACTTCCAACGTATATCCAATTTTCATTCGATATTCGTGCCACCAGAAAAATTTCAAAATAAGACTACAAAAAAAGTAGATAGTATACATGACAACTTAGCCGAATCAATATATAAGTAAAAGTATAGATTATTTTGTGTTGGTCAAAAATCGCAAAACGTGCTTAAATAAATAATTTTTTAAAGATTATTCATTAATCACTATTTCATGCCTGCCAATTCATGAATATTGTTTATTGATCATTATTTATTTACCTCTTCCATATTAAATATTAATGTAAAAAAAAATCGAAAATTTTAATTAAAGTATCCATGTTTGCAGAAACATTCTTACAAATTCAGGCATAATAAATATAAATATAATTAAATTAAAACTAAAGGAAATATAAAAAATAAAAAAGGTAATACCTATTATCAGGTATACATTCATCAAAATAATGGAAACATATTGGTATTATCAAGGTAGAAATAGAACCCCTTCAGTCCATTACTCGGGTGGCAATGAAAAGTTGTACATAATAATATGATCAACTTTCAACAAGAACGGGTTGTCTATAATAAAAATGGCGCTTGTTTTAATCGATAACATGTCTAATGCGCCTTCTGTACCCTTAATCCATAACATATAACGCAATGTCGTATAAATCAGACCCTCTTCCGGATTATGTTGTTCAAGAGCATCAGCATCACAATGGGCGCCTCGCCCTAGGAATCGCGCTGGGAAGAAAATGCATTACGTGCAATCGAAGTATCGTTTAATTTATGGCAGGTCGATGAAATTGAAAATAACATTCTGGTGAGATGAATATCTTCTTTTTTATCTTTGCTAGAAACAGGACTTATCGTACTGACGTTTTGCTTTTAAGAATTGCTCATGTTTTTAGCGCATAACCCATCTGTACTTTTATCGTAATCAAAATTCCAATTAATTTATTACGTGTCATAAATGTGTGATTAATTTTTTGTATTTTTTTTTATTTTATTTTATTTTTTGTATAACGCAATGCGTAAATACGGCAATAAAATAAAATAAAAATCTCAAATAGCAGATAAATGAATTGCATTTTGTAAACGTAATAAAATTGCTAAAACTTGTGTAATAATGTACAAGGAAATAAATATGTCGGTCTTATTCTTACATAGATGGAAGTATAAAATAAAGATGTGGGTGTGTAAACAATCAAAAGACAGAATACAGTGAACTGGCATTCGTGTGCTCTGAAATAAAATACAGATGTAAAAATGAGCAGAGTCAACGAACGAAAGACAAAGAGAAATCCTTGAAAATACCGAGGTATAAAAGTTGATACAAGTGTAGAAGTTAAAGATAATATATAGTGGGGAAGGACGATCTACTTCAGCATGACGCATGTCAATTGTTTCACATTGATACTAAACAATTGAAAATATGTATTTTCCTTTCTTTATTTTTTCATTTTTTTTTTAATTACAATTACATTTTTACATTGGTTATTATATTTAAATAAAAGAAAATACGCTAAAAAATAATATGCGACATGGATTTCGTAGGTTTTTTATGATCTTTGTAGTAAAAATATTAATCAACTTTTCAATTTGTTTGGTACCCTCAGAATATTCCGATAAAAATACAGAAAAATAACTCTATCAAGTAAGAAACTATTAGTAAAGAGAAAATTCATGGATATGTAATTCTTTTTACACGCGATGAATCGTTTGAAGCCAGACGTCTGCAGAAGAAGACCCCTGGATTATACGTAAATGCACATAACAGGGGGGCCTTCTTCCTTGGACATTCAACTGCCTGTATCTTCCTTCTGCTTCAATGTATCCAAAGAAATTTTTGTTCATTCTAAAGAAAAGATTTATTGCATTTTTACATAAAAATATTCCTTTCACAATACTACCGAACAATTTCCATTTCCATTTTATATCTCCTATAAAATTGAGCTCACCGTAAAACACCATGCCCGCCCCATTGCTACCCTTGCCTTCCTTACTAGTCCTCTTACATGTTCCTCATCTCTGTTGTTACTAATTAATGCACGTTGACAGCAAACTTGTGTGTATATATGGTACACAAATAAACAAACACGTATAGTGTGAATGAAAGAGTTTTCACATGGTACTACCATTGAAAGGCGGAGAGTAGGGGTTGGCAGCCGAAGGCCGCATAATGGGCAAAGCCCCTAGTTTCGATTTTAATTTGACGACTTGACATATTGTTCATCCGTGCAAAATGCGAGACATGTTTGTTCGTGCATTAGAGTAATGCATAAATAAATAATTTATCGTCATACGCGGTATCATTAAAAAAATACATGTTATATTGATTTTTAAGCTTATTAGTAGGACTAAATATTTTTCAAAAGTCGCTGAGCCATGTTTTACGTCCAATTTATATTCCATGGACAAGAGTGTATCAAAAATGGCATCTTTTATCAGGGTAGAAAAATCAAGTTTCACTTTTTACGCGAGTCATGAGATTCAGATCTGTTACGCGTAAAAAGTAAAATAAAGTATCTTTATTGCGTGCGATAACGCGCTCTAAAGATGAAATATTTCATCCAGCAAACTACTGATATTAAATCTACGCGTGCTGTTAGACCGACAGCAAGCCCTTGTATCCTTTTCGGTGAAATTAAAGTATTCATGTGAATCATTTTGAAACCTCTCCGATGAAAAAACCGATTCTCTCTATACTAAGGTAAAATAATACACTATATATGGATTATTTTGAACACAATTAGAAACATTTTCTTGTATATTTTACCATACCAGATGGCATTTTGAGGACAGCCTTTCGTCATGAGAAAGGGAACAAACTTTTTATGATAAAAATTGATATGATGAATGGTCATTTTTTCTCATGACGAAAGTCTATCCTGAAGATGCCATCTGATATGCATAATTTACAAGAAAATTTTTCAGATAGTACATAAAATGATATGATATAGCTGACATACGCATGAGATTGCTGTCGATCCAATATACAATAGTACATTTCTTTACAAGCACGCGAAATGTCATTTCGTGTTTTCCACACTGTTATGCATTTCCCACACTTGTTTAGGAATGTACTATTTTACCAAGTTGGTTCTTTCTTTTCGACGGTTTGATGTAACTACAATCTTCAAAGTGACGAATGCTCTAATTCCGTCGTTGATGTCGATCGAAAACACGAATCGACACGATTCGAGTAAATTAATATATATGTACGTTCGAGAAAACGATTCCTCTGGCGGTCGTCGAGGGACGTGGCTTTTCACTTTTCTCGAAATTCAAATTTATATCGGTGCATCCCTAGCGTACGTATATATATAGGGGGGTGACGTACAAACGAGTGAGTTTTCCCGATCAAATCGATGCCTCGCCTGCACCACAGAACGAATTGCGTCCCCTTTAAGGCAATCCATTTTATTCGACGACCATTAGCAATGCCCGCAATCGATCACGCACACGGGGACAACGTACCGAAAGTATATCGCTTGGCGCTTATACTGAATTTTTCATCTCCGCATTAAATTGCACGTTGTTTCTCTCGTGCTTGTAAAAGTACCAAATTCGATTCACTCCCGAAGAGCTGTTCGCGAAAAATTTACTCGAGCTCAATTCTTTTTTTTTTTTCTTCTTCTTTTTATTTGCTTTACTCGACACGCGATATTCGGTCTATACAGGTACTATACGTTTCGGGAATTGTTTCGTATAGCAGCCGACTCGTTGACTTGGCTCGTCTACCTCCATCATGTAGTAAAGTGAACGAATGGCGTGCAATGCAAATGCCTTATTACTTGCTCAGTTGTTTAAAGTATAACTCGAGAAGGTAATTAAAGAATTAAAATTATTTATATTTCCCTCTGTTTGCTGCCGCATTTCCCACTTACCGTAAAGTACATTTGCTTCACTCTGTTGTGGATTTATGAAGAGACTTTTAACAAGCAATATTTTTTTCTCATTTTTCCATAGTATCCGCTACTTTTATTCGTGCCCACCTCTTTAATGCCAGGTTTTCTTTTTTACAGTTATTCTTTATTATATTTATACATATCAGTACCCGAATTTTTTATCAACAGTTGATTTAGTACTTGCTTCATCTAAAACGGATGAGTTTCTCAATGGTTACGAAAGTTTTACAAGGAGACAAAATCATATTTTTTTTTTAATTTAATCGATAAAGATATACTCGGTTAATAAAGTTTTTATGATAATGTTTTGTGGCCTTGCCCCCACGATTTTAGTATTAACATATCCCAAAAACCAATCTTACCTAAGTTGAGCCAATATACAACTATTGTCCATGTGCGCATTTTTGTTATCTATATTTCCGTTCGCGAGCTACAGTTCTGGTGACGTGTACATGCAAGATCTGGATGCAAATGTTTTTTTTTTTTCATTTTTAAGTTCATTATGACGTGAAATGTGGACATTTGATGAAAACACACGTGGTCATTTTTTTCGAATGACCAAATTGAATACTTCGATCCAAGGTATATGGGTCGATGCAAGATAATTCGGCTGGTTATTGTTTAGACAAGAACTGTTATTTGTCTCATGTATACCTCTACAATTTCAAATATACGTTCCAATGAAAAAGAGCTGTGATTACATTGTTTATGTAAAAATCGGAAAGCCTAATAAATATTTACTGCTCTAAATTTAGTAGGATGTATCGTAAAGTCTCGACGATCCTAGCTGGGAACGATTTCGAAAACTCGGGTTTCTACGTCGACGGTGATAAAGTACAACACCGTGGGCGCGATCGTAAACTCGTCGTGTACCTCGCCAAATTCCGCTCGTAATGCCGGACGTCCGTTAAGAGCGAACGGCTTTTCCGCATTTGTCGAAAGTGTCCGGGGCCAGATGATGATTTTTCCCAAACGGAAAAATTCTCCGGACGTAGCCCTTGATTTACTCTCATCATATCCGACATCGCCCTCGGAAATTCTCACCGAGCTGGAACCTCGTGTTCTTCTCGATTATATCCGTGTCTCGGGGTCATCCTGAAAAAATTGCATCTCGAGATGATAGAACGAGTGGAATACCCAAGGGTCTTTTTGAAATCAATTACAAGATGAGGGGCGTTTCAAGAAGATTCGAGGGGATTTGAGAGATATGAGAGGGGAACGAATGCGAAGGACATATATCGCTGGCTATCTCTTGGATTTATCTAATGGAACTGCTGTTGCTGAAGTATTTTGTAAATGGTAACGTACAAGCCGTCGAACAAGTGTGCGATATGATGGAATTAGCATTTATTCAATGTCTTTCAAGTGTTTCGGTTGAATCATTGAAAAATATCATATTATATACAATATACACCGAAAGACTTTTCTTTCAGTATTTGTTGAATGTTATACGATTATTTGAAGAAATATTTGTGATTTAAAGTAAAAAATGCAACGAATCAAATGGTAAAAATGACTACGTTAATTTGGAAAAATTAGAAACGAAAAATAAAAAATATACATTTTTATATAAATATTTTTTTGGTATTTACTGATTTTCCGATTCTTCTACAGCGACGTCAATTTCTAATAACGTAATCACCATTATCAAATCAAATTCTTCTAATTAAAATGACGATGGCAATTTTAATAGATCTCAAACTCGGCGAGTGAACGCTCATTTTAATTTGCGCGAAGAATCTCTTCAAATAGAGAAAATGTACGTATAATGATTACTTTCTAACTAAATCAAATCTTCCGAAACATGGTTGTCATCAGAGTTTCATTCACTTTTTTGCAATTTTTCGTACCTTGCAATCAGGTTTCCTTTACCGTACTCTGTAATTCAAATTCAGGAACCCGCGGAGGTCCACGCCCAACAAAATCGATTACGCTCTTCCCTTTTCTCGAGTCGCATTTCACCAGCTAAAGGTGGTGCAAAAATTATTATTATTATTATTCTTTTTAAGTCTAAATTATTTTAAAACAAACAAAAGCAATGATTCACGAGTTCATAAACTTATAATATTCCAGAGTTTATATCTAGAGGTTCGTCGTTTTTGAATAATTCACTTTAGCAAACTTTTCGTAGTGTTGATTGTTTTCTATATTCAATTGGATCGTTTTACATTAAGTATTCTGGGGTTATCTACCTATGATCTCATTCTTTCAATGGGAAATTTAAAAAAAAATGAACGAATTTTATAGAGTATACATACAACTTATTTTCTTCAGAAAAGAATAATTCTCTACAACTTTACAATATTAACTCATTTTTAAATTTTATAAACCAACCTTAAATATTAGTAAGAAATAAACGTTGATAATTTAATTTTCACGCATTAAAATTACTGTATTGTTATAGAGAATCATTCAATTGTTATCATCAATTGTTATAGAGAAATTTCATTTTTTTTCATGAATAGCATTTCTTGATTTCAGAATACTTGTTTCTCAGCGGCAGGTCGTAACTCTACGTATACATCCGTGGTAATTTAATAAAATGATTCGCTAACCATGTAAAGTATACGTGAACCACTATACACGTGTGCACGTGATGCGTACAAATTTCGGAATGACAGTTCAATTTATTGAAATGCAACAGTTAATTATTGAAACAAAACGACAAATAATTAACTACATCAATTACCCCACTCTGAATTGAATCGCGTCGAAACGATAACAAACGACTTTAGTAAAGCCCGGAGCGGGTTGTACGGTAACCGAAAACTCCGAGCTTTAATGGCGCGTAAATCTTTGAATCAGACTACGAAAAGTCGTAAACTGAACGATATAAACGAATCACGGGATATAATTTATCGAGTGGAATAACGATTTTGTAAATCACGTGATCATGAACTAACTCTTTGGAAAATAGACAAATACATCCCTATTGCGGTGGAAATTTAATTATGCGCTTCGCATGGGTGAAATGGGTGGTGATGGGTCAGACATTTTCTCTAACTTATCTTTTATCTTAATCTTTTATTTTCTAAAGCGATATAGCTAACAACGTTCCTAACCTAAAAATTAAAAAAAAGTATCCTTACCCTTATATAAATGAGATTGTTTGGTGAAAAGGATACAAAATAATATCTTTTTCTTGATACTCTTGGAACTTAATACTTGTCAGACATCAGCCAGTTGGATTTAGCACTTCGTAAGAGTAAGCTGGAACAATGTTCCAAACGCTCAGATCAGCTGCTATGCATGATCCCAAAGCGACCGTTCTTACTGGCACAGTTCACAAGTGTTATATGTAAATGGCGTGATTTTTCTTATGAGCCTACGACTTTATACGTATAAATTCCGTCGTTCGCATAATAATCTATCAAGAAATGTATTAATTTTGCTGTTTTTTTTTTATTCCGTTCGTGTATTAACGACATGAATAGAAGCAGTCTACTTGTGAATTAATTGCTGTAACTGAATTTATGTCTATAATAAATTCCTATTAAAGTTCTTCCATCCCCCCTTATATTCAGAGGGTCGATTTAATTGCAAATAATTAAACTATACTTCCGATTCTGCTTTAATATTGAAATAAATGTTTCATTCGCATTCAAACAATGTATACCGAGTTCAGTAATTTAGTTGGTACAAATTTAAATTTAAATTAGATCGCTCTTGGGAAACGAAAATATTCCCATCGACTTCGTATAAAGGTGTTACGAGTAATAGTTATCGAAGAGAGAGAATGAGAGAAGGAATAAGTGAATGAGAGAGCAAGCGGGACAGAGACATCACGGGCGTCCAAACAAATTGAAAAATAATAAGAGAAAAGGAGACGAAGTAATAGAGCTAAGGCGAGCGGCAGGTGTTCGAATGCCCGGAAAATTGCTCTACGTCGCATGACGTTACCGAGGGAAAAAATCCGCGAAAATTCACTTTGAAATTTAACTGACGTAAACCGTCGCCAAGCGGCGCGTTCCCTTCCGTCACTGCGAAAAATTATTTTAAAAATTGCGTCGGAAAATTAGTGGCGACGTGAGGTGTTAAAACAGTAAAACATTCATTCTTAAATTATCAAAAGCGCATATGAAATCTATTTTATTCCAATTTGCTTCCAGAACTCTCTCTGCGATGAGAAATGTGCGATATTTTTTAACGAATGTACAACACTAATTTCAGTGACTATATAATCGCAATTTGGGATTCTCCAACATCAACTTTTTTCTATATTGCATTAAATACATCATTACACTTTTGCGCGTACAATTTTTGTCAAGATTTTTATCGGCAGAAATGAAAAGGTAATTTGAGTAAATTTAAAAAAAGGTCCACAGATCCCAAACTAACCTGAACTGACTCGGAGTAGTTAACCCAGGAATTTCATTCTAATGTTGATTGCGGTCTGGGCACTATAAAGCTGCGCGTCTCTGGTCCTATCATCGCAAGCGCAAGATGTACTCATAGCGGTTACTTTAAATGTATAAATGAAATATTTCTGAAAGTGTGCGAAAATCTGTTTCGGTACTCCTGAAAAAGCCTTGTATATCGACCCAATCCTCTCTTCACCTATACGAATGATTTACAAACTTGAAACAAAATTTTATCTCACCCGGTATATAGCTTTGATTCTTTTTTAACTGTACACCTTGATTTGAACTGAACTATTTTCCTAAATGAAGGTAAATAAAGGCTAATTGCGTATTATCTTCTTTTTTGTTTCAGGTATGCTTTGGCTCGAGATCGAAACATTACTTTCTACACCATCAGTAATAGATATCCTTTAAGGTAAAAATCCGTCTTGTTTTTTTGGTACGACTATAATGCCAGAAATAGATCGGAAAATCTGTGTGATTGCATACAAATTTTCTACTGGACTGCATATATGGGTTGTGTCTGGAAAAATAATCCTATGGATAAATACGCCGCGTCATTCACTAAAGTCGAATGAAGGAAATGAAACCAAACGCCACACGGTACAATGTCGGTGGAAAAGTAAACATCAGCAGCGAATATCAAACCGAGCATACCTAAAGAGTTCTGCGTATACAATACACATACACATGCGTCTGCGTGTAGTGAAACAGAGGTAGATCTCGTGTTCGGATATCTGGCCGCAATTAAATCCATGACTCAGTCCACGGTCGTGCGCATTGTATTATTTTCCGTGCGTAATTCGGTCGCCGCGCCGGCAGCCGAAACGTAACACGCCCGTAATCGCGTAGCCGAGCTGAAAATTACGGGGCTGGGCTGCGGCAGGGGGTTGGAATCCCTGCGGGACATCTGTCCTACTTTACGCCAGGTCCGCGCACGAAAAACCGCGCGTTTGCCTCCAGCTAGCACCCACGATTCGTCCGCGTGCCGTCATACACGAGCTACATAATGGACCGAACGTGCATCATTGCGAAATTGAATTTCTTCTTTGTTTCTTCGTCGGACTTGTCCGATACACGCTACTTCAATATGAAGACAATGTATTTACAAAGAAAATTTTATTATGCATTGTTTTCATTTATATAAAGGGTGATGATAATGACATCCCCTTATAGGTACCCGAGATAATAGTGCAACTGCTAAAGTATAGTACTGGAAGAACTAACGTGTAGAGGCATCTCGATGTTTGGCTTGTATCAATCCTAGCAACTATAACATAAACAGCAGTGATGCATGTGAAAAGTAATACCGATTCATGGGATATAAGAAGAAACATTTTTCAATGCACCTGATGATGAACACTAGAATTTTGCATCTACTAATCAGATCTTTCAGATTTTTTCAGGTGATCATTCAAATGCATATTCAGAGTTCATTCCATATACTCGTCGTCCACGGTGATGTAACTGAAATTCTGCAATATCTGATTAGCAATCCCCTACACACCCATCTATTTGCTGTACCTTTCATATTACACTATATATGATACATATTGCTATACACATAAGATACATATTTGACTTACAAATTCAACTGGAACTTTTAACTGGCATTAGAAGTGGAACTTCAGAACTGATGCGCTACTCAGGTTCTAATGAAATTATAGTTGCGCTCCTAGTCTGATTACTATACTACTAGAGTTATTCTATAAGTAGAGTTATTCAATTCTATGCTGGATATCACGAAGAATCCATTTTCTCATCTTTAAAATTAAAAATTAAAATCTTCTTTATATGGTTTAACCCTTTGACGCCCTAGAACGTAATTTATTCTGTTTGATACGTAATTGTTCTGTTTGAAAGATTGTATCAGGAACGAAAACTTTGAACAATATTTTCAGGTTCCCTCATCCAGATTTCGGGATCAAAATTCAGTTGCACCCTATAATAGGAAATTCAATAAATTTTAAAAAATTGCCGGAAAATTGTTACAATTTTAATTCATTGTGAGTTCCTTCGCATTATAATCACTAAATTCGTGAAATTTAGTGAAAATTACTATATCGTCACGTTTTTTCGATTGCCGATTACGAATCCGATGTTGGGTTTTTGTATAATATATGACGGTCTTTAGGTCTCTGATTACGAATTCATAAAATCACCAAAACAATGTCATGAATATAGTATCTAATATATCAGAATTTACAAGTAATATACATATATATATCCGGTCGAAACTTAACGCAAATTTTCATAATTTAAATATTACATTCCTGATGTCGAATTCATAATCAGCGACTTAAAAAAAAAAAAAAAAACATAAATCTAGTAATTTTCAGTAAATTTCTTGATTTTTCCAATGTTACACTCCGCCATATTGCATCCACCATTTTGAAATTTCTTATCATCCATACATGCAATACAATCAACAAATTTGTAAACAATCGAGGATACAATTAAGAAAATTTATAAGCAAGAGATCAACCTAAATATTCAAAATGTAAGAAATACTAAGTAGGTGTCCTGATAAGATTTTTTAAATCTATTGTTTCTCGTATTCATGATTTTTTAACCAAAGTCATTTTCCAACTATTCTGTTTCTTTTTTATGTATTTTTTATGTTCCTATAAACCTTTCATCTGTAGTCAATTATTGTTCATATAATCATCTATAATTTTATTGACATATATCTATTATTGCATTATTAATATTGCTTTAACAATTTTTCAATTATTTTTTTCTAAATTTAATATGGAAATTGTTTGAACCTATCTGTTGATCCATAAATTATATCAAAGTTTTATGATTTCAAGCAATTTGAATAAAGATGTATGTATCAGCCCGAAAATGTTATTTTATGGAAGCAATTCGTAATGATTCTATTGTTATACTCGTCTTAACAAACGTAATGTCTACAACATTGACTTGTTTATCTTTTTCAACGTCCAGAATTTTGTTATGTAAACCATCTTTTTTCAAAACTATTAAAAGTTTACAACACATTTTGAATATGATTGGAATGCATGTAAAAATATCATCAATACATCTGACTTAAACCGGAAATGTAAAAGGTAATTTTAGAACTAAAATACTTTCTATAAAATCCATCGCTATATGTATCTGCTACTCTAGAGGTAATTTTCTAGAAGAATTACCTTTACGTGTTCCTATATTATTCCTTTTCCCCACCATTTCTGATGATTGAATGATGGAACCAATCAGACCTGTCCTGCGTATATCCTATCGTACTCTTTGTATGGAATATTGTAATCGTAATCATTTTTATCTTTAATTTAATCTTTATCCTGAATTGTTTTACAGAGAATTTTCTCCATTTTGATAATACACGTCAATATTAAAATGTTTTTTATTTGTATTTATTGTGGATTACTTCCAGTAGACTTCGTAATATACGGTAGAATCAGCAATCTTCATATATGATTTCTTTGGAAAGGCATTCCCGGGGGTTCTTTTATAGATTTCCAATAATCTATTAATTATTGTTTGCTCAAGATGATAGCGATGAATTTGCAACTTGAATCACGCATCAAAGTTTGTCTAATCAACAGATCGATACATCTAATCAAAAGTTTCGACTAGAAATATCAATTAAAACTTTACTTGGATATTTTATCTTATGTCATGTGGGCATCGCATAGATGAAAGCTGAAATTGCGAAAAAAAAATAATTTAATCATTTTCAATTTTAATTTCATGAAATTTAGGCATTGCCTAATATAAATCTACGTGATGTTTGCGAGTGCGAAAAGTATGAGCACCTACTGGAAAACGAATAAATTATTATAGCAGTCACTTTGATATCATTTACTCATTTTATTTCGTAATATTTTCAACTACAGATATTTAACTATTTAAGCTACCTATAGGCAAGAATTACTCTTAATGCACAAAAAATATTTCCAATTCGACTAATTCGCTTTTGGTTAATATCTTATTTTCTCGGCTATAATATCCCCACATAAACATAGTAATATAGCTACGACCGATTACGTCCACTTATACACGACTTGATGATTACGGTGTATCACGACACTGGTTCCACTATACTATAACTACTATTTTATGGGATATTTACACACGAGCGGTGTGTGTAGCTATAGCAACTCGGAAACTAACAACGACATCTGCTCGCCGGTAGTAATCGTTATTGCTTTATTTCTCATTTCAATTTGCATATTAATGCGAATTGTATAAATCTTTGCAGCGATGCTGCCTTCGACCGTGTAATTACTGCGCATGTGTGGCAGAGTACTGCTTATATTAATCCGCAGTAATCTCTGAAGTAACCATGATTTAATTCTTATTTTTGTTTTGTGTTTTTTAAGATAACGTGAACAAATCGTCACATATTGTTGATAAAATTGCATTTTGCGAAAAATTAAATAATCTGTAGCAGAAAAAACAACAATTTCATGTTTATTTTTAACTGATCAAATAAAATAACATTGAATAAAAAATATCAAAGCATAATATAGACAATATATAAAATTAAAACAAAACATTCATTCGAACAAATTTTTGAAATAAAAATACCAAAGCCTATTTATTGTAATATTAGATGACTCATGTATTTGAATAAACAATAAGTATCAAAACAACGATCTAAAAATAAAAAAAAATAAAACATTAAAAATAGGATAAATTATGATAGTTGGATAATGTGAAAACACTGAAAATGGATTGATAAATGTAAATAAAACTATAATTGCTAATAGCTTCAGTAACGACGGAAACACTTCAGTATATATGCTCTGATTGTTACATCGATTTTACAGCAGGATTTATTGAAAGAGTGGAATAACATGTAGTTGGGTAATTCATTATGTATACCATTAATAAGGCATATAATGCTCGTATTATGCAAGCGATAAAGTTAGGAATCATATTTCAAAATTTGATTCCATTTATGCTGCATGCAAATCAATTCAAATCGAATGAATCTAGGTACAATTATAATCGATGTACTCCCGCCATCTTTGTCAATGTATTCGCTGAATCGATGTTATGGAGAAGCCAATTTGGTTACTTCGCTATATAATAAATCTGCTTCGAGTAACATTGGTATGCCCACTTCAGTTGGTCGATATTAAACTATATGCCGTGTTATTCACTCTATACATCCATATAATATGTTTATCCACGAAATGGACGGTGCTTATTGTTCAAAAGATTAATACATATTAAAGGTGTTCTGATTTTAAATCATTTTCACCATTTTTTAATTAATTAATGATAAACACTTTGTACGTAAAGATGATGCTACGTTACTATCTCTTACGTTTGCATGTAATTCAATGTAATGGCACGAAATTAAAAAACTGAGTTTTAAACGGAAATCGTCACTCACTTTTAATATTCAGAACAGGATCTGATGAATTTTCACGTTGCGAATGATATGTATTTAAACATTCATGTAGAATTTATAATCAAGGAAAACAGTTGTCTCATTCGGCTCATTCCGAGAACATCTCTTCAAGAAATTCAAAAGGATCCATCTGTATAGGAATGAATTAATTCCCAGCAAACAATCACAGAAGTTATGTCACAGTTATGTAATAGTTACATTAAAATGTCGCCTCAAAATTGTTACAGTTACATAACAGTGATTGTGACACGAGTCAAGTGGAGGTGCGTTAATAGTTTTAAATCTTTTCTTTAAAAAGCGAGTTCCTAGAAGCTCGAAAAAATACATTTTTTTCTAGTACGTTACAATGGATTAATCAGCTCTAACTAGGAATGTCTTTTTGCTTGCGACTTTACTCAAAGAACAAAACAGCCGACCTAGAAAGCGAAAAAAGCTCAATGCTGGCGGTGCATTTACCACTGCAGTAGTGCGCAAAACGAGGTCGTACGTAAGAACGATATTGCCGATCCGCTTCTTAATATTCCCACCACGCCGGTAACTACGCGTACGTGTTCTCGCGTGATCGAAGACTGACACGAAGCATCTGTGGGCTTTTTTTTGCTCTCGCTTCCCTTTACAGCCACGATAAAAGACGAAAGGTGCGCGGGTTAAAGGATAAAAGTGAAAATGAATGGAAATACGACGCTTTTGAGAATGCCCCGAATAAATGCGCAGGGAAAATTTAAATGACGAAAAATGGGTTTGTCCACTTTGAAACACTGATTTATTATCATCAGACATTGGTGTTTGCTTTCCGGCTTTCAAAGAACGCGAAAATTGCCTTTGTGGGACGCACACGAACAATCAGCAGTTCCGCAAAAGTTGTGTCCAAAGCATGTTCTTGTTTTGAGCAAGTCAGGAAGTATTCTTAAAAAAAAAAAACAAGAAACGGCAAGAGGCGTGGCAGGGGTGAAGAACTGAGAATGCTTTCAGGATTTGCAAAGAAAAAGTGCATTCCGAAGGTAGTCGCAAAAGTTTTTCATATTGCAAGACCCCAGGATAGTGAAGTTGCTTGACTCGTGGTCAACTAGAGACGAGAACATCAGAGGCGGAAAGCTTTACAAGGAACCGTGTCGAACTTTGTCACCTCGGATAAACGGCTGAAAACCGCGGTGACAGTAGTAGTAGTGTAATGGCAATTTTAAATGTAGACGAGAAGTCAGGAAGTGAATCACTAAGTACTTGGGACGAGTTGATCATGTTGGATTAAGGCAAGTCGTTATTACATCTTGCTATAATATTTAAAAACATTTGCAATGCCATTAGCATTCCTTCTGAATAGCGTATATTCATCTCCTACCGATGATAAGACTACCATAATCATAAAATCTATAAATATTATTTTGATTTTCAAATTCTCAGCCATTATAAGATCACGAAACACAATATGTCGCGATCCTAATCACTTTTAGTATAGAAACATTTTCCACGAGATCGCACCCACGCAATCGGAATAGGTCCGGCGTTTTCCAAATCGCTAACGATTTGTCTCGCCTGCAGCTTATTTACATGCACGCTATAAAAATCGTAGAGCTGTAAAATCGTCGATCACCGGACTCCAGGGGGCTTCTGGGGAAATCACGATTACGCAATAGCCGCCAACTCGTGTAGTGCAATATTCCCGCCTGGCGTTTACATGCAATCGGCCGCAGGGCAGCAATGCCAAACGATAACGTTACGACTTGCAACGAGCCGACAGCCGACGCCGACGCGTCCCCGAGAAGAAAGATGGCGGGAGAACAAATGGATCCCGGCCGCCTTCATTGTGCTCGGCCGTTATCGCGGAGTAAGTTACGAGTTACGTCGATACTGAAGCTCTATACTTCGATTGCCATATCGGATTTTTTTTCTCCCCGAAGAGCGAACCAACCGCCCCTATAACGCGAAGGAAAAGTACACCGATGCGCATCACCTATCTTCCTTTCATGCTGGCGGCATCGCGTTTCCTATTATCCCCTTCGGTGCTCTTGATGCGACGGGGTAATTAACCCATTAACCACCCCGATGGGAAAAATACGAGGTAATTCACGATTGTTCACGAACTGAAGAAAATCACTGCGCTATAACGATTACGCTTATCGGTCTTTCCGAATTCGTTTGGTTCGTAAAATTCCCAACTACCTGATAATAAATTCTTAGATTAAATCGGATGTTTATTAAAGCTTGGATCTGAGAAAAGAATATTGACTTAGATTAGTCTCTTAATGCATTATACCACGAATTCGAATTTCAGTTACAGTTCTTTTTAAAAACTTTTAGGTGGAAGTTCTTGACTTTTTAATGAAGACTAACTGGTTTGGCTGTATTTGAATCCCGACGGGTGCTGGTATTCATTACTACATAATTACTTGACGTCAAAGTACATCCTTTTCAGAATTCCAAAAGTGGATCTATTTTCACTGGTTGGTCCATTTAAATCATAATTTGTATAAAAATTCCAGTGTAATTTCCGGTAAATGCGGGTTCATCATTGTCAACCGAAGATCAATTTTCTTATATATCTTCTTTCCGACCAAAATTCTGTCGTCATTTCCATAATATCGCGAACATTCACGACGTATTTCCGATAAGGTGTCAATTTATCAGGCCGTCACGAATATGGTGTCATATATTGCATCGCAAAAATGTTAGCCTATCCGTTATTCAGTTCTTATATCGACGAATAACGTAGTGCTATTTGAATAAAACGATTGAAAAATGCTTTTTGAAACGAGCACGTGGAAGAGGTGTCACTTGAACCCCGGAAGCTTTTAAACGTACTATTTCAAATAATTTTACTGCGATGTCGCGTTTTCACTCGAACAGAACTATATGTGCATCAGCATATGGGCAAATCCATGAAACTTTTAACTTTATGAATCGAGATTTAAATGGCAAAAATCCTAATAGGAAGTCGTTGAAAAACCGAAGTGACATTTCTTATATATTAATGATAATAGCCTAGTTCTTTTTTATATAATATCTTTCTGAATGAATTAAGTATTTATAAGGTATAGTTTATAATTATGGCAGTGTTTAACCTTACTTTTTCAATCGTTAAGAATGCATCAATTAAAATTTCAGCATTTTTGTGCTTATAAACGTGTAATGCACACGGAATATACACTATATAGACTATAATATTTTTGTACCCATTTTAAAGAATATAAGCAATATATAATAATAAACAATCATTTAAAAGCAAATGTAATTTAAATCGCGTCCTATGCCACAAAGGTTACAAGTTTCCTGAATTTGCTTAAATGACTTGATTTGGACCTTGCGTTGGATTTAACATCTTGGATTTAAAACCAAAGTTCTAGGCGTTAAGATAATATTAAAATACTCAAGTCACATTAATTACCATCAAATTAATGATAATTATCGATAACCGATATGTATCGATTAATTAGGGGTATAGTCGGTAACATTCGAGAAATATTGCTTAAGCGTCATTGATTAAATTGCAATTTACGGTCGAAAATATCATTTACATTGCAACGGCCCGACGCACCAGGTGCCTGTTGAATTTTTTCTTTTGACGCCGTTCAAAGCTCGGAGGATTTACTGGTAAGCGATTCATTATGGTTTATTTCCTCGTTAATCCACGTTCAGGTTGGGCTCATCTCGCTATTAAAACGGCGATAATCGTTACGGAATTTGAAAACTGCTAGAAAGTCTGCTCTTCCCCACTATCATCGGGGCAATATCAATGCGGCTATAGGTGATATTTCCAATAAATGTAACTGCTATGACCTAAATTGCACTACTAGTGCTCGAAACGAAAAATGTTACCCACTCATTCATCTTTACTTTTTTATCGCGTCTTCATTTCAGCATCCTGCGAATAACAAAAAAACGTAAAGACATTCGTTTGGTCGGTTTTCCAGCAGATGAAAACAGGTATTATGTGGTTTTTGCGTAATCCTCGTATGAAATATAATAACATCGGAGTAACATTAAAGATATATATTTTCATTCTTACGCTCTACATTTATCCTTATACTAATAAGTAACTGAAGTAAAGTACATTTATAATCACTTAAAATATATTACAAATCCTTAAAAATTAGACAGATCTAAAAATATATGATTTTTATTCGATTCTAAAATTGATGGTAAAAACTAGAGTAATTTCGAAAAGGAAAGGACCTATATCAGCTGATGAAGCCGTGGATTCATCATCTAAACAAATATTATTTCGAACCTCGGTGTTGAGATATCAATTTTGAAATTATATTGGTTTGGAAAGTGCCGAGGACTTTTCAGTGATGCAATTTAAAATGGTTGTCAATGATTCTTTATTTCCGCTAATAATTTTTGGTAGTAATCCAGCAACATTTGTTGAACTTGAGTTTCGATGACAACTTGTAAATATCGATTTATGTTCAAGCCATGCACATTTCGTTATATGTCATCTGAAAGTTTCGTCGATCCGTATTTCCCCAGATATTTGGACAATCCATATGTATAAGGTATTAGTAAATTGGGATAGACCGATTGTCCATTAAAATTCATAGCTTAGAGTTGAAACGTCGATAGAAAATCCGAATCAAAAGTTACGTCATCGGTACGTATAAAAACAGTTTAATTACGAGAAATTGATTAAGGTTACACAACATGGGTAGAATTTGCTTATTTTCTAGGTCGCGATGTTAACGTTAGGGTACATCAGATTTATCCAACTTTTAAATAATTTAGATACTTTCGTATCGCTGCATATCGAATTAAAACCGAAAAATTGATTTTACGTAAAAAAGAAGCACACTCAACGAATAACGGTTACCTGTTCGTTGGACATTATCAACTCGCCGACATTGTCAATGTGAATGTAAAGCTCAAAATGTCAAATGCAGTCAATCCAGGAGCATTAACGAGAGTAATTCGTAATGTTTGCACATTATGTAAAACGACAAAATAACGTATTTACACGCTCGTTTCGTTTGCCCTGCACTGGACCCCGTTAATAAAGGACTTCGGATAATTTCCCCTTGATCAACGTTGATTTAATTTTGCATCTGGCAAAATAACAACAGGGGAGCGCACAGCGAACGTCCCACCTGCCCGTCCTGCAGGCGCCATTGTCATTATCTTTCGGTTTGATCGTTGGGCGATTAAACATTTCGTTCGTCTAATCCGCTTATAGGTGGCAGGCTGACGTCGTGTAATTGCATTGTCCCATAAACGCAACAGTCGAGTTCGATATCGACCCTGCCACACCTTTAGCCGCACATCACTCGTGATGAAACGACAGGCAAATTAGCACTATTCATTCCTGAACTCATTTGTGCTTTAAATTCTCAGCTTTTACATTAATGCTAACATTGTTTCATCGATGCATCGCTTGTGCAACATTCAAAGACAGCAACCACAGTTTGTACCAAAGGTCTGCGATTCGAAGTATGCGTTATTTTCGGAATTGTGTTTGAATAATGTAAGTCTATTTTTATGAATTTGGAATATTTTTTCACCTCAATCACTAGAAATTAATGAAAATGCCATTTCATTTGGTCGTGATTGATAAATTTCGTTTTAAAATATGTAACAGCAAAAACTCACAATGGACCACTGACACTCAGATTGTTGTTATACCAGGTCAAAATATCGAAGTTTCGTAGCCTATTGGATTATGACGTGTTCAGAAGCATTTTGAAAATAGTACAGAATGAATTTTTCTATATTCTTTAGGACTTACAATCAAGGTAACAACTGAAAGAGATCTCGACTTCTCCATATGTATCACTTATTATGATTTTACTGACAAAGTACGCCGAGTAGTCATGGAAACTGAAAAATAAATTTATCTCGCTGCACTGGAAATAACTGAAATTTCAATTCATACATTTTGTACACATTGATTTACTTTAAATAATTGTAAAAATATGGAAATTATTTTGTTACTCACTGGCCGACTGAAATAATCTCGCTAACAGGAAATGCATTATATAATGAAAGAGAAATAATCAAATGTGTACAACTGTACATTAATGAATGGAGTTATTTACTATTTACGAAACATTTTAGGAGTTTCAGCGAACGAAACAATGCGGGATTCACAATATATTAATCTAGTAAATTTTCGACAGGCATTATGAGTATTAAGTAAGAAGCGCATTTAATAAATACATAAATAAAATCCAACATACTAATGAATATGTTCGAGAGCGAAAAAGTTAGATTAATATTATATTATTATAATATATAATATGATTTTAATATAAATCGCGTGCGTCGATTTGATTGTAGCTAATTAATTATGTTATTTGCAGATCATAATTTAATATTGACGAAGAATCTGTTTTATCCGTTATAATTGAAAATTTTGGTATGGACAATATTCCGACCTTTTTGAATAAGTTTAAATGTTCCAATCAAGATTTATTTTATTTTTTTTTTTTTTTTTGGTTTATGTATTCTTCATTTTATTGTGGCATTTTTAATGCGATAAATAAACGATCCGTCAGCATCACCGAAACGTATATTATTGTTGAAGGACAATATCTCTAATACTAACGCGCTTCGATTCTCGTCCTTTGCTCATTCGGTCATTGGCAATCACCTTTCTGTTCATAATATTGGCAGATCACTTCATTCACTTGCATATATTTCACACTTTGCAATTTACAACCTTTCTTTTTGCATTGTTCTCAGTATCACGCAGCTCTAGAAAGGGCATATTACTTTCCTTCTACTGAAAACCCCCGGAGACATAAGAAGATTTCACACATGACAGCACAAGACGGCGACCCTCGATGCCCGAGGCAAAGAGCTTGCGCGATGGATTAGGTAAAGGCGGTGGTGCAAAATGTCTATTGGCGAAAGAAGGTGATGCTCGAAACACCAGAATTTCTCAAGTGCTTTTCAACGCGGATTTATGGCATATGTATAACCGTTCATGCATAGATTCCATAGCTACGAGCAACCAAAAAGTTGATTGTGTAATTTAATTTAAAGAAAATAAAAAACGAAGAAATTGAAATTTGTAAAATTTGTTGAATTACAAATTCGACGAAATTAAATTACTACACAGGATAAATAATAATTCCAACCTGATATCAAGTACATAAGTTTAAGTATTTTTATTATTAAATAAATAATAAATGAAGAATAAATTAGATCAATCAATAACCTGCATTTTGTTCACGAAAGAGCCTTCGCCATTGATTTTTAAAACGAACAATACTTTGAAAATATCTGACGTTTTACTAAACTACCTCGAGATGGTTGGCAAATACCACAATATCTGACCAGATTTAATTTAATAACTCTATTAATTTTCTTGAACTACTGCCAGTAAAAATGTACTGATAAGTAATGAAAAGAAAATAATTAAATATCGGTTTATCAGTAGTATTTATATAATTGATGCATAAAATAAACCGTTCTCTCATCAAGATCGTCAGAAATTACACTGCTTCCGTGACGACTCACGCGACTCCCCAGGCAATCGGAATTTCCTCTGAGAAATAGTGAAATCAGCAATGATGACTGTTTGAATTTTACATTTCCTATGTCAGTTCAAATGTCAATATCTTCTCTCAATTTCTTTATCGAGTCAACGTTGGAACAAAAAAAAATCTGAAAATTCAGTTTCGTAACCTACTTTTTATCCAACAATATTTTCTCTAGTTGTTGGCCAATTGAGTCGTGGGAAAAACCGATATATATGCAATACGCGATAACAAGCGATAAAGGCTGTAGGGGTTGCTCGAGCCTGCGGCAGACGCGAAAAACTTTCATAGCAAACCTACAAATGTCGACTACACAGCTCGCGCGAGAGGACAAAGGTGTTTCGTTCGCATTTCAAAGAATGTCGAGAGCCAGAGGAAACGAAAATTCCTGACATTCTGCGAAAGGGTCAAAGAGACAGAACAAAAGTGGTAGTCGCAAAAGGTTTGATGCAAAGAGGCTCGCCAGACTCAAGATGAGAATAAAATGTCAAACTGCGTCGCACGTCAGGTTACAATTCTATTGTTACTAATAAATTATAAATATGTAAATGGTAGAATGCCTTATATTTCAATGTAGAAAACAAATTTTACTTCCTCAACACATGTGATGCTCTAAAAGTTATATGCCATAGCTGTGCAACTGACAACACAAATTTACATAGCTGCGTAAAACTGCAACCATTACTATCTTATTAATAGTAAAGTGAAAATTTATCTCTAGTCAACAGGTACGATGATATCCTATCATTGAACCTCTGTTGAAGTAAACATTTTGTTGCATTTGTTGGTAAATCTCTTATTGTATATAGTTATCTTGTGTTCCAAATCTGGAGATGGATTTTCAACCAAACTGTTACGGGACCTTCTACGAATCAATTGAGCTCAATTTTTGAGAAGAAAACTAGCTAAAAGTGTGAATTATACGTCAGTGATTAAATGTATGTTTACCGACTGCCTTCAAATAAAGAACAATCGTAGCCAATTACGGGTAGTCATGCGGGATTTCCTGCAGCGAGACAAAGTCAAAGTTGATATGTAGGGAATGAAAATAAAGGAGGAAACTCCCATTTGTGCACAAACTCCGATAGCACTGCTTATGTGGTTTGCTCATCGCATTTCACTTGCTGCAAAGCATTCGTTCTCTTTCTGTGAAAACATGAATAAAATTATCACTTTTGAGTAAAAAGCGCATACCTCTTCATCGTATTTGACTTCAAAAAATATTTCGGCATATCCTTTTTTTTTTTGAAGTAAAATTACGGTTTGTACTTTACTGCGATCGTCATGTAATGTGTGGATTGCAACTTTTTGGCATTTTGGAAAGAAGGAAAATGGACCAAAATTGACAGACTATTATTGATTGCTATTATTTTTACGATTAATTTCAGATTACATTGCGATTACTGTGCTAGAAACCTATTTATTACTTCAGTACACTGGTTAGCAACTCAGTTTCGAGCGTGCCAATTTCTCTTTTCATTTCATTAAACTCAGTTTTCTATTTGAATACGCCCCAAGTTTATCTAACTAAATCGTTTCTAAGCTACCGACCACGGAACTGATATACATTCATTTTCTTCGGTTCAATGAAAGTCGTAGTCGAATGGAAAATCGCAGAAAAATGATTCCTATAGCACCGGTATGGTTTGAATGAACGATCACTCTTTTTAAATGATTTCAATTCTGAGACGGATGAACGAGCGAATCAGCAGTAATACATTGGGTATAACCAGATAACAAATCTATCTTCATTTCTATTGATCACCCATATTTTTTAACTCAATATCGAACGAATCTGCTTCCGAGTGTTCACGTACTTCACAAAATACAGAATTCCTTTATTTCATAATGTCATTAAAAATAATGATCAGTATTACTCGTTACATATTCGGTAATTAAATGACGAAACATCATTCTGCAGGCGTTGATTGTCACGCACACGGTTTCATTTTTGACGCGAGTGAAAACTGTCTGCAATTTAATTCTGTTAAATCCTCGAGCATGTACAGTTTTCGATTTCACCTCCCCAATACTACGTTGGAATAACGAAAAGATGCCTCAGGCAGTAAGTTATAATACATTTAACGTGATTTAACGTATATAATAACGTGTCGCGTCTTTAGCTTCTGGCTATTCTAGATTAAACGACAACTGTCACTACCAAATCCTTGTCCAAGTCGTCAATCTGTCTATTTCTACTACAGATTTCTACTATATTATGTAATTAAAGTTTTAATTCGGATGAAGATTCTATTTGTTCAAGTAAAAACGTACAAATATAGAACAAAATGTGTGAAAACTGTGTCACTTGACATCAGCACTTCGAGATGAATCCACTAAGAGAAGATACAATTTAAGGCTTGAAGTATGTCCCAATCAAGATTCGTAATTGTTAAGTGCTTTGGGAATATTACTCGTGATGAAAAAACATGATGCTACACTTCGAGTTCTATAGTTTTACATATTTTCCAAGCATTTTACTTAAATATGATACAGTCTAAGACTTCGATTAAGATGCCGAGAATTGTGAGGTTTAAAAAGCTCTGTACTTCGGAAACATTTTACATTCATAAAACCACATTTACTACCCACTCCATACTTACATTACACGTACGAAAATATTAAAAACGGTCGGGCGGCGGATTACAAAGGGATTGTGTCATTGCCAGAGGATCTCGGCTTTTGCTTCCGACGACATCCATAATCGCAATTATGTCGCTTAGCAAATTTTCCAACAATTACCGAAGTAGACTCAAAATTATCTCCATTACTGCTTTTACTCTCGTCCTCAAGAACTCTGCGAACGCTATAAGCTGACAAAAGGTCACTTATCGCTATGTACATCGTACATCATATGTGAATTTCACTATACGTAATTACGTATACAGGTATATTTTCTTATGGCCGTTCTTTGATGTACTTCAAACATAAAAGAAAATAGTCAATGGCGTATAAAATCATTTATGTTTACATGAAAGGAGAACAATATTATTGCAGCTAAATTAAACGAAACATTTTAAAGTACATTTTAAAGTACTAAATGCATAGTTTCGCAAAAAGAACACATTGACTCGTGGAAACGAATAGTCGATAAAAAATAAAAATTTTAATAATTTACACACGCTATTAGATAACGAATATTGTCGGCGACCGGAGGAACGAGACCGGAAAAGATATCGGGATAAGCCGCTGGTGGGACCAATTGCACTAACGGAAAAAGAGCAACAAATTGCTTCGACCTGCAGGAGCGGTAATTCCGTAATTTTTTGCGCGTACATTCGTAGTGAAACTTACGGCTGTATAACTGCGATAACTGCTTCTGAAAGAAGATAATTTGCGACGAAGTCGTCGCAATTCCCCCGCAAACGACGTGTGCAGCCATTGTGTCGCCGCGCGAAGAATCGCCCTCGGGCGATCCCTTAATGTCGAGAGGATGAGCCATTAGATTATCTAAGGGAAGACATGGACACGTTTTATGACACTGCGCGGGTTAAAGTTCGCCCTCGAGGGTCAAGAAGTGCGATATTCTCAAATGACGATTCGCCAAGATTCACAGCGAATTAAAAAAAAAGCTACGACGAAACTAAGTTTTTACGACTTTTACAATCAATCACTTTGTAGGGTTAAAATTAACCAGAAATGATGAACGACGTTTCTTTTAATTCTGCAAACTGCATGTTTTTCATTGAATGTAAATATAACGTTTACCCCCTCTCCCTCCCCCTTCTTTGATCATGAAAGAACATGCAGGTTGTTTCTATTGATGACATGCAATAGTGCGTCATGGTCGGCATGTGGGTGGTGCATGCGTCACGTTTTTGAACAATGACACTTAATATTCGAGATGTAGGGGTAGCGAAATAGCGCACCGTTCACATCTGGAAGATACCGTATACACAGAGGGTACACAGTACACTGCTTAAATCGTAAACAATAAAGTAACACGACATGTTTTGCATGAAAAAGAAAACATGCAACTCCTTGAGTGTTTTATGTTGATATTACTAGTAAGTGTAGTAAAAGTACCGAGGTTCTTAATGTTAAGATTGAAAGAGTGGGCTCAAGAGCAGTGCTTAGTTAGAAAGTATGCGGTTTTCGAAGCGTAAGTATTTGTTGTAGGTTCACTGCCGCGTAAAGGCTGAGTAACGGCTATTCAGAACAGGTCTCTTGCCGCTGCTCGTTTCACCATTAAGGCTAGAGCGAGACTTGAGGGAATGCGAAATTTTCATTAAATGGGGTAAATGTAAGTCATCCGTGGTCTCCGGGCGTTTAACGCCACCGGTGCGTCTCAGCCTCGGAAACGCCATTAACGAACGAAATGAGCGTCGTACTAAGTCGAAAGATTCCTCTTCGGAGTCATTATCTTACTTCGTCAAGTGATTATGTGACTTATAAATTTCATTTTATGTGACGGATCAAGCATTCAATGACGTCGGATTGCTTTGAACTGATTAAGAAACTTTTCACTCG
This sequence comes from Trichopria nigra, assembly GCA_030522945.1. Classification (NCBI taxonomy): domain Eukaryota; kingdom Metazoa; phylum Arthropoda; class Insecta; order Hymenoptera; family Diapriidae; genus Trichopria; species Trichopria nigra. Next base: position 27,160 of record JAPYZR010002903.1, read on the forward strand.
GCCTTTCTCATAAAGTATTGGAATGCAAGCGAAATGCCGTTCAGTTAATATCGCAATTGTCCAAAGGGTATTCTTTGAACATTCGCATTACATCTTATGAACATTCCCAAACCCTGATGACCCTAATCAGAAAATCGTATTTCATTTATCATGATCAACGATCTGACCATCCACATGTAAATGCGAGATCTAAATTCGTGAATCAGTGACGCTTGGTAGACGTCAGCACTGTCTGATCATTAATGTTTTATTGATGAAATCTCCACAGCAACAAATCTACTCTGTCTACAGTTAATGATGTAGTAACTTTTGGCTGAGTGTTTGTTTGAACATGCTTTATCGGCATTGAATTTTCAGAGGTGTTTGACCTTAACTATCAGAAGTGTAGAGCTTACTGATAATAGCCTGAATACTGAATGGTTATTCTAAATTGCGATCTTCTCCTCAGGATATCACTTGCTATGTGGGTTTGTAATTCCCAAACCTCATCAAGACCAAATTTCATCATGGATTGCAAACATAATATTTTGTTAGTATTGTGTTAAGAGAAAGTGTATTCTCAATTCATTACTGATACAATCATTCTCTTTTTGAGGATTAAAGGTATGAGTAGAGAGTTACTTCCTGATTAAATGATAGGGTGGTGGTATTACTTCCACTTACGCTTGCATAGTGTTTACAATATTGCCAAGGGAAAGGAAGTATATACAAGGAATAAAATTTCCCGCAATAGAGAATTTGCGTCTTTTTCTCCTTGAGTGGCTCGGCATTGTCTCGTTCGAGCTGCTTTCACAGACTCTAAAGTGCAACCGAAAAGCGCCCCAGTGCTATATGCTCCATTAAACATGAAAACCTTCGCTCTCTCAACTCGCATATGACACGCGCTTTTAGTTCGACCTCTTTCCCGACGCGACCTCTCGCCTCAAGATTAAAGTAGGTACATCCAATGGAATCGATATAGGGCGAGAATGGAAAACAGTAGAGCAGCGGAGGGAAAACTGAATTTTGTTTATCCTCGACTCTATTGAAATTTAAAAATTCAATTGGGAATTTCCACGCGGTCTTTGCGGACACACATTTTTTCCGTCAGCATTTGATCAAAATCCTCCCGCACAATTTTCCCTATCTCCGTAATGCTCTTACGCGGCTCTCGCTACCGAAGGAAACTTGCTGATCGTGGAAAAATATTTGTTCAAATTTTTATGAATTCCCACGGTCTTTGCTATGAATGTCGAATTCATTAGGTCAACTTTACACAGGGAGAAATTTCAAGATGAAAGTATGTTTAATTCTGACATTGTTGACTAAATTATGATGATATAGCCGAGTAATATTCAAGAGAGGTAAATGTACAAGAAAGTTTTCATCGATTTTCGTCAAATTTTGCCAGTTTCTTGACAATGATTTCTCCATTTTTAAACTTGTTAATTTTTGTTCATCTTTATATGGAGAAAAATTTTCTTGAAATTTTTATTAAAACACAAGGGCAAATTGCTATTCTAGAATGGCCAAATAAAGATAGTATTTCAGAATGGTAAATTTTACAATGCCGAATGATAAAAATCATATATCGCAAATTATATTATCTCCATATTAATATTTACAATCAAGAATAGTAATTTTTAGTTTTATTTGAATTGTTATATCCCACAAACTAATCAGATATAAGTTGAACCAACTTATAATTATAGTCCACGCGTATTTTTGATACCTAGTTTCGTTTGTGAGCTAGACGTACAATTTCACTGGCAGGATTTTCTTTTGCATGTTTAGGTCCATTATGGTGTAAAACATGGACATTTGATGAAAAAACAAATGATCTTTTTATCGAGTGATCAAATTCAATACTTCGATCCCAACCTTTGGTATAACGATATATTATTTTAAATATAATATGTTTTCCTTAAATAGCTCTTCGAAATAGGAAAATTTCCAATGAAATTTTTCTACGTGTTGGATACTATTTTCTTGAAGTTTGTCTATATAAAAAAAAAAATCGTTATTAAAAGATTTTTGTCGACTTCAATTAAATTTGGCGTGGTACTCATATAAATGATTACACAAGATGAGTATTTTCAGTGGTCTAAAGAAAACATTGACGCTAGTGTTGTAATAATAACTAGGGGCTTCGCCCCTGCGGCCTCCGGCCGCCAACCCCACCAAGGGGCTCTGCCCCCTGGACCCCCGGCTCGCTTCGCTCGCAAGATTGTC
>JAPYZR010002904.1:0-15467 GCA_030522945.1 Trichopria nigra
AAAAAATTCAGAAATTAGTTTTGAATTATTTGGAGTCGATCTAGGGGGCGGCACGATCATTTTTTTTCAAATTTTGATTTTAACAACCACCCTAATATAGATGAAATGTTATTGTTAGTTAGTTCTTCTTTTTTTGTAATTCGTTAAATACTGCTGAAACGTTATTTTCAGTTATTTCCGATATTTCCGGAGCTACAAACACATTTAAAATTTATAACAGCGTAAAATCAATTTTGCTTTAGCGCGCAAAATTTTCGTGCATATTACCTCGACAATGGTACAGAATTTGGCTTGAAATTTGTCAAATTTTGAAAAAAAAGCAGAGGGACGCGCTACGAATATATTGATGATGCGATGCCGAGTAATCATTACAAACCACTTGAAATTCAAATATATATGTAACTTCAACTAAAAACAACTCGATGAAACTAAGCGCAACTAAATTATGCGAATTTGGAAAATTGTTAAAATTACAAATTATTAGGGCGAATTTGGGTTTGTATAATTGTAATCAATAATCTAATCGCGGTTACAACTTTTTATATTAATTAAAATTGATAGAAATAAAGGATTTAATTGGATTATCCAGGAGAGTGATATACAATCAGTTAAGCTAAATGGAATGGATTTCATGTTTACTTATTTCAGATTAGAGCAAACAAATAAATTTCTTATTTCAAATTATAATTGTGGATGTACAAATTTAGCAATCTTCCGTAGTTTTAGTTTTTATTTATTTATTTCTCATATATAAATAATATATATAATTATAATAAAAATATAACATTTTTAGTGTACAAGCTACAATCAAAATTGCAAAAATAAAAGAAAAAGTAGATCAGACTTGTTTTATAGCGGCACAAAACATTTTTGTTGACAAAAATGATTCTTTAATATCGATAATGATTATTATTAATTGTTGAAAAAATGAAACTATTTATATATTTATACAAACCTTAAGACTCCACAAGACAAAAAATGAAAATGAAATTGTCAAGAAATAAGCACAAAAAAACGTAATAATGAATAAAATATTTGTAGCCATCTTCATACATTAACAAAGAGAAATACATTAAGAATTTATTGAAAATTTGTGAATTTTACCCAGCAAACATTGAAAATAACTGTTACGTAAATTTCCATAATTGTTACATAGTTGTTACGTAACTGTTACATAGTTATTACGTAATTTTTATAATTTTAAACATCCAATTTATTCTTTATTTTTAGTTATTCTATAAGTCATGGGAAGAAGTACAAAACAATCTATAACTATATACATACATATATAATATATGACTGCCAGAAGCGGATTTTTATCACTTTAAAAAGTAACAAAGTTATATTTTATTACATTAAATCGTATGGATTGTTTTCACCCTACATTTTCTGTCGAAAATATTACGACGTTATTTTCTACTATGTTACATTCGCTCGTCATTATTCTAAAAAAGTGATAAAATACGATTTTAATCAGGCGAATGAAACGATCGAATTCTTCGTAAGTGTCACATTGTAATGTTAATTTTTTTTTTAATTTAAGAAAAAGGAGACTGTCAAAATAAAGACTTAAAATGATTACGTCTTAAAATTTGTATGCCACTCTATAGTGCATAAGTCTGTCCTTGTTAAAATGGCTCGTTTCCATTACACCTTACTTTCAGTCAATGTTTTTGCTTAATTCAAGATTTCTGTTGCATTTCTTGTCTGAATTTAAGTAAGTAAGTAGAAAAATCGACGGTAAACTAATTAACAGTATTATAAGGATTAAGAGATGTTAAGAAACTAATTCTTATTACATCTTATTTAAAAAATTCCTGATTTAAAGTGATAAAGAGACTTTTAAGTCAGTCAAAAACCACAGAGCTTGCCACGGAATAAAAACAATCTGAAAAAATTGATTTTAATCAATTAATGAACAAGGTTTACATTAATCCACTAACGCTTCAAATCACGGAATTTTTCGCTCAGTTTTGAGCCTTACTATCGAATCGAAAAACGGAAAATATCGTGACGGAAAATCCTTATTTTTTATTACTATTTTTGAATATACTATTCATATTTTTATGTGTGCCCATTCGATTTATGAAGTCAAAATTGCATTTCCTTCCCTTTGAAAACTTTTTGGTCTCAGCTCCATTATTTGTCGTTTTAAAAATGGCAGGAAACTAGACATTTTGAAAAGACATCTTTTTTCTCTATCACGCGTAAACATAAAAAGTAATATTATATCTAATGCCTCTAAGCGAAAAGAAATTGTGGTCAGCATATGCCATGAATTTCATGATTGTCATAATTTAAATATGACGAAATTATTGATGTACCAAATTCAAGATGATTCTATGGATGCAGACGCAGGACTTGATGGTGAGCAATTTGATGGCGAAAATAATGATTAAATAATGACGATTACGAAGGCACTGATAACCTGTTTTCAGAAAACTCGTACGGACAAACGTCATATGAGAATAATGTTAATATTCAATGACGATATAGTATCATAATTTTCAGGAAAACAATACGTATTTTTCGAAATTTCCACGGATTTTCGTCATTTTTTACGAATTTTTTAACGAACATTTCTGTACAAAAAATGCATTGTACTACTTGTTTGTATGTGTAATATGGTATCGGAATAAATTTTTTTTGTTAGTCGGTCACATAAAATGGCTTTATAGTGCAGCTTTAAAAAAAGTGTCACGTTTTAAGCAGAGCTTGAAGTAAGCATCGTCCGGGAACACGAACAAAAATATCTATGTTTTAATAAAATCGTTATGATGACGATGACAACAACTATTAATTTTTTACTAATATATGATAATAGTTATATAGCTTTCTACGTTAGAGTTAGCGTTACCTTCAGCCTTTTTTATCGAAATCAAAAATGCACTTCGAGTGCTTCAACACATATTCAAAGAATTGTTCTCCCTGTACAAAATTTTATTCTTCGTACTCTTGACACGATTATGCCAATCAAAATAAAAAATATCGATTTTTTTAAATTCTATACCATTGCGTAAGAAATGCAAGAATAAAGAAATAAATTGAGAATGTCATACAGTGAACAAAAAATGTCTACATTCAAGTAAATATTTATTTGAATAGTAACGTGTAAACAAATACTTTGGTAGAAATTCAAAACAATTTTGTTGGATTGAAACTAACAATTAGGCAAATATGTTCGATAAGAAATGAGGGCAATAAAAATGTGCATAAAATAGACATAAATTATATAAATAAATAAATAAATAAATAAATAAATAAATAAATAAATATAAATAAATAAATAAATATATAACACTAGTCAAAACAAATCTGAAATAAAAAAATCTCACAAAATTGTCTAATTATTGGACAGTAAAAATGTACACGTAAATTGGGCATAATTATTATATCCATTAAATATCCAATATAAAACTATTTTAATAAATGTCTAGAAAATATAATCCAAATGTTGGATAATAGAATTAGACATAAATTGTACACAAAAATTATAGCCAATAATTGACCAACAATAATGCACTAATATTAGGGTATATGTATTATAAACGAATGTTGCGCATATATACCCTATATAGGCGCGTATCAAGCCATTGGTCGAGGGATAATATTATAGACCGGTTGAGTTGTGCAACCGAGTCCGACGTTCGATCAGGATGTAACCTCTTTTCAATGCAGTTGCGAATAATTCAATGTGGTGCAATAACACCCAATGAAGGCAATAATATGTCTGATATTCTTGTGAGCGCATTAGTGAACATGTGTCACTGGCAGAAGTTCAAAATACTGCCAATATCCCAAGTACCCATCAAAAAATGTCTAATAATTAATTAATTGAGTAATTCTCACATTTATGTCCAAAAATTTTCTCATTCTAATGCCTATATTTGTCAGTCATTAGATAACACAATGTTAGACAAGAAATGTCTGAAATAAATGGAGAAATTTCTACCAGGCGATATTTACTTGATTTAAGAAAATGTTTCTTTCTTTCTAGTAAATTTTACTTAATTCAAGAAAATCTTTCCTTAATTTAAGTAAATATTTACTTGCTACTATTCAAACAAATATTTACTTGAAAATAAATTGTTTTTTTTTTCAATGCAGGCCTTTAAATGTTTATCATTATCCATCCCAAAAGGCAAACGCGATGGCAAACAGTGAATTCGAAGGTACATTCTAAAGTTAAAATCGATTAGCCCTCGAGAGTTTTGAAACAGCTCAACGGCGACGAAATTGCTCATATATATTCGACGCAGTATACATGTACGCCATATACCTGGAAATTCGAAATTGTCATTCGAATGGACGAACGACAGGTGACTGATAGCACGGCGAGTATATAAGAGAAATAATACGAAAATGCCACGTGCGATAAACGGCCGGGGGATATGATTCAAAAGGAAGTTTAAAAAAAAAAATATATATATATATATATATTAAAGTCTGCTCACTGTACACTGCTGTCGAGTGCTCTTTGACTTAGAGGACGCGAGTGTGATTAATTACGATATTGCTTCTATTCAACCCCCCACCCCCTAGCGATTTCTTTCAAGGGCAGCGAAGGCGAAAAAAGTAGGGGTGACGCGGGTTAAATGAGGAAAAGGGGAATCCCAGCCATTCCGTGCTCGATGAAGTGACTCGCTTGTGTAATCCCCCAACTCCTTTTTCCCCATCCCCTCGTGTTCTCACCCTCTCGCTCTCTTCAGCGTATATAGCGTGGAAATGCACTTAGCAAGCGCGAGTCTTTTAGCATTTTTCATGATAAAACGATATCAACCCCTTAGACTTTTAACGGCGATCAGCGCGATACCATCGTTCGAATATTAATGACAACATTTTTTGCAATACTTTCGTAAAAAAATTATACGTATGGAAATATCCACATGTGCATTTAAATGTGACATTCGTGACAATTGTTACAAGATGTAAAAAAAAATACATAAACTATATTGTTTTTGAGACGTGCGTGTAAAGTAAGACTGTGCACATAATAATCGAAAAATTAATGAATACGAAGAATCGGTTTCATCGGGATAGAACGAAAAACTTTGAACGAAATTGCCCTATAGTAGAAAGTCAGTCCAGTTTTTGGTTAGTTTCTGTCCAGTTTGCTTTTTTCCATGTTAAAGGTATAGGATAACCGGGCAGTGTAACAGAAAACTGGACTGGAATAAAAAATCTATTGTAAAAAAAGACAAAAGCAAAACCTTTAATAACGACTTTACAGTTAACCTCCTTTTTGCTGAAATTACATGGACAATTAATCATCTTCGGCGTATGAATTCGTAGATTTTACACGTTTTTCACATTTTAGAATTTAAGCCTCGAAGTGAACGAAAATCATTTATATAATAATAATAATTAATGTAATAATAATTAAAATGGTAATAAATATAGTAACAGACATTATAGTGAAAAATTGCTTTCTCTGCGATTTCAAAAATTGTAAATGATATATTTACCAATTGAAAATACAGAGATTCAGAAATTCCATCTGTATATCATCAGAGTCAACATAGTGGGCTGATGAATGCACCGGAAATGTATCTCTATACGTCTAGGAGTGACTTTTTATTAATTTCATAGTTATATAGGGATTACGAGAAATAAAGAAACTTTCGCATGGATATTGTATGAATGAAATATGAAAATTTTGATTAAAGCCATCTGCAATGTCCTCATAATTTTCTTAAAGAACGGTATCCCGAGGATCCGACATTTTGTTTTTTTTCCCCTTCCATTTACGTCAGTCTTATAGTACTACCTCGTCGAGGCTATCCTCTTTAAATCGAGGCTTTAACGAGGCATCGGAGTTGATTTTTGCGGCGGAGCGTATAACTTTTCGAAATGCCCGGGACGAAAATGTCAAGATTTAAGATTAAATAGCATCGACGAAATTTTCCGAGAAATGACGCGTGTTTCCTTCAATCGACTAATAGTTAACGAAATAAATCATGGAATTCAATTAATTAATTAATGAGGATTTTTCACGTCGTGTTTGGACACGAGTCCGCTACCTTAATTATTCATAAATCCGGATATTTTCGTTTGATGCTTATAAGACGTTTGCGTCTTTTATGTACCTTGGAATTTTAAGTCGAGCGAAGACATAATATTGTCCGCATTTAATCAATAAGATGATGATGTAATCCCGGGGATTTTAGGTGTCTTTGTCGTAATTCTGGGTTTTCGTATGGGATATACTGGAATTATCGAAAATTACGTTTCTTTTTTGCAATAATAATGTAAAATGTCCATAGTTAAATTAGAAACTTTTCTTTTTTTAAATGACCTGGAATTTTTTTACTCTTACATGGTAACGATTAATCACTACAGGTAGATTAAAGAGGAGTTAAAATTTGATTAAAACTGTTTTGTTATTCATGATTAATTGTTATTAATCGCGAATTAAAAGTGGCACGTGGAAAATAAAAGGAAAATATGGTTATAATTAAAAAGTAATCAGATTTTTTTAGTAGCCCAAGGCTTACTTTCTCTTTTCATCTTTCAAAAAATTACTAAAGATTGGAATTATTTAATAAAAATTAAATTTTTAATTCTCTCATCCAATTTTATTACTTAAAAAGTTATTTGAATATTTTTGCAAATATACTGTCGTTATTAATTTCTAAATGTATTGGAGTGAAATTTCACTTCACAAAAAGTGAAAATTCGGCCATTCTTTATTGCATCAAACGTAGAATTTTTCTTCATGAAAGTTTGACATATATTAACGTTAACATTCCATGAGAAAAATTCAGTAGAAAAAGTCATGCATGATTTAAAAAAAAAAACCGTGACACTAATGTATGTTTTAAATAAGAGATTTTCAAAACTTCAAAATGGCGGCTCTAGTACGGCGTAAAAATACTTAAGCGACGATTTTCCGGTGAATCCAATGAATTATCAATGATTTCGTCGGCCATATTGGATCAGCCATTTTGAATTTTTAGAAACTTACTCCAAAAACACTTGGACACCAAGTTCGATAAATCTTCATTCGTTTTTTGTGATTTTTCACGCATTATTGCTACGATTATATCGACATTGTGCGTCCGCCATTTTCGAAATTTTCGTTTATGACACGATTTTTATTTTTTTATTTTTATGATCCTTTGACAATTATTTCGCAATCAAATAAATAATCACGTATTTTTCTCGTTACAATTTAGAATAAATACATGATTCCCTATTCGTTTATGTCAAATTTAATGGAATCTAGAGAATATATTTGATATGCAGAACAACTTGAGTTAGTGTCCTGCTCGAAGTTAAGGATGCGCGAGAAACTGTCGGCAAAATATTCGATAACTTCCGCATCATCACAATTTCGTATCTAATTTCCATAACCATTGAGAATTCAATAAAGGAATTTGCACGAAATTAAATTAATAACATGACGTAACATGATCGGCTTTTGCGCAATTAATAAATATAACAATGCCGACATTAAAGGTCGGCCAATTTGCTAACGTGTTTACGAACGCGCATATCGCTTTTAAATTCAGTGAACCTTTTGACCCAACTCGAAGTCACTTCTGGCACCTCGCCCTCGAGGCGTGACGGTCAATGGGTTCGGAAGTCTTTGTACGTACATGACGAAACTTGGATCAGCATGAGATCAATATACAAGAAAAGTTAGATTTTACATCACCCTCGAATTTTTTACGAGATAATAAAAGTCGCGAACGAGAATAATCTAATGTAATTGGGAGTTTTTCATTGTTTATATATCACTGTTTGTAAAATTTGTTAAAAAGTGATGACGAATGATTGACATATTGTGGAGATAGGACTTTATCTAGGAATGGTGCAACATTTCCAACTAGCATTGTTATACATATAGCGTGTTTAAAAGAAAATAGTAAAACCGGAATGATGTTGAAAATCTCCGACTTGTCGCCGATAAAATTTGTTATGTTTACATTTAAAGGTCGAATTATACGACTTGCCGAGTAGCTACAGAGGGGCATGTATTATGGTAAACAATGTTGAATACATTACCGAAAATAACTTTCGCATTATGATTCCACGGACTTTCATATTTACATGTTTATTTACGTTATACGCGTATAGTCTCCCTCAAGAAGGATTACGTGAATTCTGTGAGGGATGGCTTCGTACCTTAACTTTTCATTCTAAACTTAATTCCGCAATCTTACCCGAAACTTAACCTATTACCGAAATAACTTATTTTGGAAGATGATAATAATAATAATTTATTATGGATATAATTATGACTGAAATAATTCGTCATAAATGCAAAAACAGTTCAATATTATTATTTTTAAAATCAAAGTAACCTCTAAAACATTTTCAATCATTTAAATGACGGAGATAAAATTAAATGAATGTGACGTTCATGGACTAGTCATGCTTCCATATAAAGTTAAAAATTTCTCAGCAGAATGTGATTTTGACAAAAATTAATCTATATTCAATTTATTTTTGAATAAAACTGAGGACAATATGAAAGATTAATGTTAAATCTGGATTCTATTGATAAACTGGATGAACGATGCTTCGTAGAGTCATGATTCTAAAGTTATTCCTGGTAATATATTCAATACTGTTTACCATAATAAACTCCTATCTATATACATATAACCCCCCCCCCCCCTCTCATACGGTTGCTAAAATTATGACAATTTTCTTTAAGCAAAATTACTTTAAAGTCATCTTGGAATATTAGTAAAAATTCATTGATACTCGATGCCGTTTTCATAAAGATTAAAAAAAAACTACCATTAAAGTACCAGCAAACTATATAGTAAGTAAGTATAAGTAAAGTTTATTAATTTGTAGACCATCCGGTCTGTACAAATGAGTTCCATGAGTTTAACATTCTAATATAAGTACCAGCAAACTATTTACTGGAATAAGTTTCATATACTCCCTGGTAGAAATCTGTCCAGTTTTCTGTTACATTGCCCAGTTATCCTATATCTTTTACATGGACTGGACAGAAACTAGCCACAAACTGGACTCATTTTCTACTAGGGCTATTCTTTCTTATTTTTGAAAATAGTTCATCGGATCATTTTTTAGCTGTACTTTCATAAATTTACTATAGTAATTATATACATTTTAGTATTTTTCTTCATAATAAGCGATAAATTCCTATTACTATTACTGATTTTCGTGTCGACATTTTTAGCACTAAAAACAGTGTGGAAACTCGCATACCATTAAGGAAAATGTCGTTGGTCACTCGTGCGAAAAATTGAATTTCCCGCACTAGTTACGAAATGTACTATTTTGTAGCAGGTTAATTATACCTTATTTAGTTATATTCCTAATTCATTAATATTACATTTCCTTCAATACCATTTTCTCGCACGAAGAATAATGCATGTTTCTGACAAGGACAATAATGTTAGCCTTAACATTTTGGACGTTATACGAATAGACGCATTTGACTTTAATAATTTAATACTGTCTGCGGATATTAGATCGATTTAATTTGCATTTTCCATCCGCCATATTGAATCCACCATTTTTAATTTTGCAAATTTGACAACTACAACCGTAAAATCACACTATGTCATGAAAATATTCTGTGCAGTGGGTTCTAAACTTTTATGCCCTTCATTTTAAATGAAGCTTTGAATGTCATATTTGCATTTCACATCTACCCAGAATACGGCCATATTTCTTTAAAATTAAAGTTTTCATTTTCTTTACGCCATATTGGAACAGATATTATCATTTTTCTAAATACGAATTTCTTACGTAAAATATATCAACCAATCCATAATTAAGATGTTAAAAACATGAATGGTCTAAACGTTAAGATTTATTAACTTTATTCTAACAGATCCTCGAAATAAAGAAAAATTTATTACTTAATAAGACACGAAAGGTATTTTTTGCAAGTTACATTATCATTTTTTTAAATCTCTTTATTCTGGCCGCCATTATAAATTTTCAAATAAAAGTAGACATGTTAAACAAAATCTTAAGCCATTTTGGTGCTTATGAATTTCAACAAGAGGGGGGACGTGGTGTGGATCGAGAAAGAATGTACCAACTATATATATATATAATGTGATTATAACCAGAAATAATTTTTGGCTATCTTCCATCCTTATTTCGTCGGTCAGAAATGACGGATGAAAATATAATTCAGTTTAAAAAAATTTTTACACTTCTATGTTTCAATGGAAACGATTCATTGTCTCGATGATACTTCACGTATAGTAGACATAGTGGTAGGTCAGTTTAACTCGCTTCGTCATGCCATTTCAGCGTAACCGACACGCAAGTACCCTATATATCCCACTGATCAACGAATCGTCACGCTTTCCCACGAATTAACTCGAAAGCCATTCGAGACAATATTAGCGCTGTACCATTGAAAGAATCGACTTTCTTGTACGGCGCGTCGTTACGTACATGCGAGTTAATGAATGAAACGTAACCGCGGCACTGTCACATCGTCGTATACGTATATACGACATCACTAAAAAAAAGTATTGTTTGGTGCGCGAATAAATTAATTCTTTCTTCGTTTCGTCACTTGGACACTTCATTCATTTTCGCGAAAATTCCCTTTCTTTTTCGCGTCTCTTTCTCTCGTGCGACTGCCTCCATTCAAGTCTCGCTTCAATGGAGGCGATACGAAACGAACGTATACGACCTGCTCACGGATACACGATTGATCGGCGAGACTCGTCGTCGAGTATTCGGTATTTCCAAAATTGAGCCTCGAGTCGCGAGCTGGCCTCGATTACGTCACACGAATTTTCGAGACGCAGTTCTTGGCGAACTTTTCACTGACTGGAATCAATTATTTATTGGACTTAATCATTAAGGTTGAGTATTAATGATCAACGGGGACGAGAAGAATTTGTTTCATTTTTTAATGAAGCGTCTGACCAAATACCACCGTTACTACTTACTTTTTTCATGCCGTTACTACTTACGTCTTACTTTTACTACTTACTTTTGTAACTTACAAGTAGTAACGGCAAGAAAAAATAAGTAGTCACGGTGGGATTTGGTCAGACGCTTCATTTTAAAATGTTTTAATTAACTTGGTTACTTTTTCTTACTTTTACTTAATATACAAAACCCACTACAAATTAGTGAAATTTAACGTGCACGGAACAAAAAAAGTACTGTCGGATTTGCTTGGTACAACCATTTCTGTACTTGGTACAATCAAGGTATGGTTGTTCCAACGATGCTTTTTCTTCCGCACGATCAAAGTCAATTTTCATTCTAATTCGAAAACATTCATTGCAGTCATAATCTAAACTTTCGCACTTATTTTTTACCGAAACTTCACTCGAATTAGAACGAAAATACACTCCATTAGAGTGACCTTCCGCACGCTTTGAGAGGAATTCAGAAAGTGGACAGAAACAATTCTTAACTAGACATGTCTGACCAAACTGTACCGTTACTACTCGTGCGTTATTCCTCACGTGTTCGCATATACAAACTGTATAAAAACCCGTTAACCAAGTGGGAAAAAAAATACACATACGGTTCATGGGAAGCCGTCAATGATGTAATGAATATAATTTCTATGTTCACTTCGTGATGTTTCTCACTCGAGTTTCCTTTTCGTAGCTGTTCAAAAATAAAGGAATACTTTGTATGACCGCTCATTCAAGAGCTGACTGGTCCAAGTACAAGAGTAAGAAACCAATTTACAAATTTACAAATGACGTATAATAGACAACAGCAGCTCATTAACTATTACTCATCGTAAAGTACGTATCTATAATTTCAAATGAATCCTGCTTGGATTGGGATAGGTCGTGAATCGCGAGGGGCAAAGTAAGATACCCTCGAGTACTGTAAGGATAGCTTTGCAAGATCCTATCCTTTGGATAGCACACTGGGTACCTCGTCATCGGTATAATACGAATCTTTTTTATCGGATCACCGGAGGATTATCACGATCCGGTTAGCCCGATAACACACGCCGGTGGCATCGAAAGCCTCAAGCGCGCACTCTGTAATTTCGGCATCGGCTGATTAGTCCCAGTGACAGATAAGAGAGGAAGATAATGCACGGATGACGAAAAAGCTCTAACCTTGAAGGTGGCTTGGGCCTTCGAAGGCGGGAACATCGAGCGCGTTACACTCCTTCGTGGCACACGGCGTGCTTGCAGCTGGAGGACTGAGAATCCGAGCGGATGCTGGCACGTGAGCGCACGACGCGACTGAAGTCCGCTGAACCGGACGGAGTCGAAACGCGCGCCGAGTGCACTCCGATCTGGCCTACCTACTCCACGGGGGAGGGGGCAAACTCCGGAGGTAGGGGGCGAACGGGGGTGGTTGGTTTGCACAGCCCGAGTGCGACGGGGGAAGGGGGAGTTGGGGGTAACGAAGGGGAACGAAGAGCACCGGTGGGAGCTTGCGAATTGTGGGTTTACGAACGAGAAAGAGAGAGAGAGAGACAGAGAGAGATGAAGAAGAGTCGAGATGAGAGGCCTGGACGAGCGGACTTTCGCATCGATTTACTGACAGTGGCGCGCGCGTCGCAGTCTACTTCCTCTGTCCTCTTCTGCCGCCTTCTTCCGGTACTCCTCCTCCTTTTCCCTGCTATACATTCGCCACTGCTCCTACTCCATCGCGCGATTGCGGGACCGAAATTGGCTACTTTCGTCTTCGCTTGGCTTTCGTGTCCTCCCTACCAACTGTGTACGATTTCATGCGCTTTCCCGATGGCTTCGTCACCGAGCGTATGATCTTTTGGATTTTTCATATAGATCGCCGCTGGGCTCTTTTCCAGTCGAGGCACAGAAAATTGAAACGTCAAATTATATTGGGCAGCGGAGTTTTCCCGCTCGCAACTTCGAATCGGTGCAATTGCTGCGGGACGGATTAATTGAAAAGGCAGTTTACGAAAGGGTAAGAGTGGAGCCTGCAAACTTTGATGGATGCAGAGCGGATTGCTTCGAAACTGCCCGTGACATGAAGTTGTTGGTCCATTGCTCGATCCCAACTTTGTTTCAAGTTTCAATTTGAATACATTCGTGGCCCTTAATAATTATCATACGATAGTTTGAATTAGAGAGGAAACGTTCTTAAACAAGAAATTTGGTAGCGACAGGTACGTATCTCCAGACCTAATGATTCGTGGCTTTAGGAACGAACAGACCAAGAGACCTTAGGAAATCCTGGAGAATGCTATTTGATAATTAGATGTGATTATAACGCTAGTTAAAGGGAGCGCTGATGACATGTCTGAAGAGCGGAGTGTGTCCCAAATCAACACAAGGGGATGAGGATACTAGCAACTAGGCTAGACGTATAAGTTATGATTGACCCCTGAGCTGGACAAAGTTCAGACAATTCGATTCTTGACAAAAAGCTTCGACGAGTTCGCTTATGATCACTGGGTACATGGCAACGAAATACCGCATCAACCACGACCTAGATTTGACCATAATATAATAAAAAAGGGATCAATGGGGATTATCCCCTAAAATTGGGAGATTTTCTGAAAAGAGCTCCAGATCCAACAATACTTAAGAATCATCCCGATTAGCACTGGACGTACATTGGATGCCCATGTGCCATCTGGGAAGAGGTTCAAAAAGTAGTCAAGTACCCGATGAGGTATATAACCAGGTATGTAAAGTCTGATGAGCTTCGCGAGGTTGAAAAGGGGCAAAACAGCTATTGGTGGAACGACGTCGTTTTAGAAAAGACTGTGCGGAAGAAGAGCGTGAATACCAAGTAGCAGACGAGATGCTGGGTACACGATAGCTAGAAGGGATATCATTACGATTGGGATAGGCCATGAAGCGGAGCGAAAAATCTTGTTGGGTAAGGTCGTGTAAATAGCTGGATATTGATTTTGTAACCGTGGGGACTCGGTTACACAACAGTCACGCTGAAATTGAAACGAGCTGGTGCATCGCGCGTGATGAGGACCCATGAGATGGTCCGTATATTAGATGAGTTATTTCCTGTAATGGTAGAATATATTATAGCCCGAGACCTACGTAACGTTTGGATAATTTTTAGTCGTTACGTAAATGTTACATACTTGTTAATAATTGTCAGAATTGTGCTTGCTGGACATCCTTTTATTTTCCTGGCAGTACCCAAATAAGATCCTAGAAATAGATTTCCAGATACGTATTTACAAACAAACAAATCCATCGAGGTTCCTAACCATATACATATTTCGTAGATGAAGGAACTTTTGGTGGTAAAATTGCTACTGATCAATAAAAGATAGAGACAAGTTCGCGGAAGACACGACCAATGTCGATATTGCGAGTAAGCTCAATGAACTGCTGATACGTCGCACGGTGCAAGGGAAGCCGTTAGAACAGAATGGGATTTGTCCAATGGTCATTATGGCTTCCGGTAAGTCCTTTAAAGCAGCTAGAAGCGAGATTCATGCCATTCCGCAAGAACGATACTTATCGCGGTTACACCGCTTGTCAAGAATGCGTTCAACTTGGACAAATGGCGACATTTACTCTACGTGCTGGAGTTGAGCTTCCGCGTCCACAAATGCCTAATGCTGGATTCAAGGGACTTAGAAGACTTAGAGATGATCATGGGATATGCAGATGACGCGGTTATGGTCATCACTGTTTGCAGCGCGGACCTTGGTCAGTTACAGCTAAACCAAGCGATGGAACTTCAAAGATGGATAACAGAAATCGGATTATTGGTACCATAAATTAAGATCGTGCTTCTTACGAGGAGTCTAAACCCAGAGGACTTGAAGAAAATTATGTTCATATTAAAAATATACCGTGAATATGGAGGCTAGACCAGTTAGGGATGAAGTCAGTGAAACGTAAACGTAACATTAAGTAGACGCATATCTAGTTCATTTTTTCCAGGAAAAAATATCCAGCTATAATTAAAAGGTTATATAAATAAGAGTTTTCACGAGTCAGACGTCTACCTCGCGTAATTAATGATGAGACACGACAATTTTAGCTCGTATTTGCATAAAATGAATAAGACGACATCTTCCACATTCAAAGCGTGCGGAAACGCAAAGAATGACAGAACTTTCGGAAATACCGGACGATGAAAATGGGAATACTAGAAGCTAAGGCGGAGCTAATCAATCCAAATAATGCGATCGCAAAAATGAACAGAGCCTAGTAGTATATAGAGGGATAATCGAGGCTCAGCTCGATGTAATGCTTCAGCAGTTCAAGACTGAGATTCGGCAAAAGTAAGGGATGTGGTTATTAGTGGATCGACACTGTCAATCCCAGGTGGCATGTGTTTAAGAACCGATTTTTAAGCACTGCCACATTTAAAAATAATTCAATTGTATTTAAATTTTTAAGATTCCTGCATTCGTAAAAGTTATTAATGTAATGGAATGTAGTATAACGTAAATTTACATTAATGTAATGCAAACCCTGCCACTGTTAGAAATTTCTGGCTAAAACTTCAGCAACATGCGACGGAAGTTTTACGCAGTTACAGTTTCTTAAATGTACGTTCCAGTTTGGTAAAATTTT
>JAPYZR010002905.1:0-25453 GCA_030522945.1 Trichopria nigra
TTTTATTGGTGCCCAAAAAAAGCCCATAAAAAGCCCAAAATTTCGAGCTATTTGAAAGGTCGAAATTCGATTGTGGAGGTGCCAGGTTGATGGACCTCATATATGTGTTGTTCACATATACCGCATCGTGTAACAGCAAAGTCCTGGAACTGTCGGTATAATTTGCCAAAAAATCTCCAGGACGGTACTGAAAGTATATATGCACTTGGCCTGATGGAACGCCTAGAACTATCGGTATGCCATATATGTATATTTTTTTGTACACTTTGTTCATTTGTACACCGGTAATGCGCATACGCGATTTGCATTATAGGAACGTTTTCCCCTAGATCAAGATATGGCTGCGCCCAAGAGATGTCTATAAACATCGCGTACGTGTTTTCTTTTTTCACCTCATAGGTATATGGTGCACATAGCGTACCACTATTTAATTGTTGGATTTAATAAGTGCATTTATACAGTCATGACAGGTTTTGGAATATTCCTTATACAATACATTCGCGATTTGGTAAATTTGTTTCGTTTCTTGATTTTTTCTTATTGCTTATGTCATAATTGCGACCTCCTTTACAACATTCGCAAAGGAAATATTAGGGGCGCATATACGTATTTTGTTTGTATTTTGTTGTATATATATTCTTTTGATATTTATACATATTCTACATTATATACTATATATGATATAATTTTTTTAACATTTTGCTCAACACTGTCTCACCTACGGTTGCGCTGCATCCCAAACGGTCCCGCATTTCCCGCAACCTCCGTCATAAATTACGAAATCGTAATTTATATTCGCGCGCGTTTAAAATGAATCGATCTCTCCAACATACCTCTTTATTTACTTTAGTTATATATATATGGTTATATCACAGAGGAATAATTATTACTCTGTGGTATAACATTGCGCATTTGGGGCGTGGAAAAAATGTTGTCAGCCAATCATAATTTTCCTGTCTCGAAGCTCGGTGAGTGAGAAAGGAGAGCAGGAGAGATACAGTTACCAATCATGGTGTTTCTTACACCATGGTTACCAATGTTGTGGACAGTTATATCAACGAATATAGACACATTCGTCTATATTCGTTGGTTATATTGACAGTTCTCAATAAAGTTTAGTATTTGATATATATATATTTAAACGCACATTTTGATTTCCTTATTTTTAATTGGAATTATTATACGATATTAATGAAGTACTATGAAAAGGTTATAATATATAAATTTAAATTTATAACATTTGTATAAACTCATTGAGTATTATAGAAAATAATATTGCAACCGCAATATATAATTCTTTATATATTTGATTAAATTGTATTGCATTGTATTTAGTTAAATATTATACTTAAGTAATTCAAAAAATAGATAGAAATTTGCTGTCGTAAGTTTTTAAAATGTACATTAATTAGACTGCTAAAGTATAAAACTTTTTACAGATTGATTTATAATTAAAGGAAACTAAAAACATGTCTAGTACGTGGTTGGGATATATTGAGCCTCAAGGAGGAGGATATCACTAAGGTATATTGGCACAGGATATCATAAAGGTGGTGCACAGATTTGTGCAAAAAATGTTAATTTTACGAATGAAGCAATACCTCTACAAAGTCGTTTTGATGGTAAGAAAAAATATGCGAAGCGAAAGTAATAATTTTTCTAGAAAATACAGATATATGTTGCAAAAGAAAACCGTTCAAATAAAATCGTATTATAGGAACGGGTGTAAACATTATTCATTCGCGCCTTATTCCCAAAGGAAAGCCTTTTGCTTACTGCCCGAACCATCTGTATTGTTGAACATTCTATTGAAGTTTTTATTATAATTTGCAAACCATATGGTTAGAGAGCAGTTTTGAAATTCGATGCTTATATTGCGCTAATCCTGTTGCTAGATAATTTTTCACTTCTGGTGCCTTCACTAATCCAGATCCATGTATGTGTAATATAAAAGTGTATTATTTGCTTCAAATGACTCAATAAACTAAATGTTGGCTTATATGACTTAATGTTTGCCGAATAATTCTAAAGTTTATTATGGTTTTAATGTTTTCTAAGTATTATATATGAACATATATTTATAATTGTTCTAGGATACTTTCCATGAACCCAGGCTTTCTCATTGCCACTGATTAAGCAATAGACCAGCAGCATATAAACCAAGCGGGATGTTGTGGTCGATCTCTTCTTTTACACCTGAAGAGGTATGTCAATATTCTATTTTAAGTAACATATTATTGCGATGTAAATTTAAAGATTTTTTATTCAAAACTCGTATTTAAGAAGATTACTTTCTATACTTTGGAGCATGTAGATTAAAATATTTAAATTTAAATTTAACAAAGTATCTCTTGAATCAAAAGCAGAAAAAGAACAAGCTGAAAACAAAAATGGTCCTGTACTCAGAATACTGGTTGGGATAATGAACTAGAGTAATGAACCAGAAGTTACAGCTTCCAGCACTGGACATTGGGCTGAAGGAAGATAAGCACTTCTCAAATGGTGCCAATATACCATCAACTGGTCAATCAGCTGCTAAGGCGTACTTAACCAGAGGAGATTTGGCATTTTCGGTTAATAGTATAATTTTTAATAATGAAAATATCTACACTATCCATCGTGTTGAAATTTATAAATTAGGTTATGACTCTTTTAAAATTTTTAGACAAATTTTATTATTGCGATAAAATGTTAACATATGAAATTAAATTTATTATTTGTAATTTATTTTGTGGGCTGTTATAATTTTTACAATGAATCTGACTGAAATTAAGTGCTTTTGCTTAAAATTAAAACAATATATAATATATTGATCAAATTAAACCAAAAATATAATAATGTATTATATAAGGTTGAAAATAACGAAAAGTATTAATACACAAAAGAATTTATAATAGCAAGTTTATATCATTTAAATAAAAATAGTACATAGTTCCTTTGAAATTTTATAAGAAAATTATATTTTGCAGATTCCAGAAAGGAGTAGTTTTGCAATACTGTAGTATATTATACATGTTACTTTAGTATCTTCTCTCCAGAATCAAAATTGGGTTGGGTACTAAAATAGCGGTTGGTTATAACAATTGTCGTTGTATCTGCATTTTGTACATACTTTGTTGTTTTGCAAAAAGTAATAAACCATTTTTTCTTATCACATTTACATTGTAATAAACGATTTTTATTCCGTATTCTTCAATCGAACAATGAATTTATCCTTATTAATGTATTTATTTCAACGCTAATTTTTACATGTTTCATATTGTTTGCATAATTAATTTTAATTATTTTATGATTAAAATATTTATCTTCACATTTCTTTCATATTACATATTGTTTGAAATCGTATGTTATAAAGAGTACATATTTTATATATAGTCAAGGTTGCGCCCAGCTGAAATCCCCACAAAAGACAAGACGTTGACAGGTCACAATTCCCCTAGTATTTACATAACAAAACCAGCTGTTGTATAACAATAGTTGTGACGTTGTGACAACACTGATTTCTACCAAATAACATTAAAATAACTTGAAGAAACTTCGAGTGTATGTATTGTTTTATTGAGAAGATATTGAACATACAGTTTTTGAAAATTAATTTTTGCGTTAATATTTGAACAATAAATAAAGAGGATACATTTTTTTAAAAAGCATATATATTAATATCAATTTTTAAATTTATTAAACGAATATAATAGTTTTTTAAGTTATGCACTTGTGAATTCTTACCCATTGTTCTCAATTCAATTTTCAGGAGCAAATTTCAATTCTTTTTCGTTTACAGGGTACAGTTTATACATCGAAATAAATGTAATAAAATAAGATTTAATGAAGGGAGGATCTAAGGTAGAACAATTATATACTGACCTGATTTCGCAACAAGAACAATATAAAAATATAAAAAAATTATTTAAACTTCTTTTAAAATTATTCTTCGAAACTTCTGTTAAATTATAGTTGAAAATTGAATGAGAGCTATCAGAAATAAATTATTTACCTTATATCTGCAACAAAAAGTACGAAAATAAAGTCACATAATATATTCATATTCGAAAACAAGTGAATATACTTTTGAATGCTTTTCTATTGTCTTCAATTCAATTTTCAGGACACCTAATTCTTTTTAGTTGTTTTTCGTTTACTGGATAACGTGGGAAAATATTTTTACAAATTTTGTTGCTTCGAACGACATAAATATAGGATTAAAAAAACAATTTTAAAGTGTGCGTTTTCACATATTAAATTTGAGTAATGCAACTTCAAACATGTAGTTTCTCAATGGAGCAATATATATATGGCTTCTTTTAAAGTTTACATATTTCTTTTTTTACAGATGTCATATGACTGAATTATATATATATATATATATGTATGTATATGACACATAGTCAACCAAGTCCTATGGGTGATGGTTTCGTACGTTTCGTATATGGTTCGAGGGCGGACCTTGTCTCTGGCGCGTCAGTACTTATATGTCGATGCTTCTCATTACATTCTTATTACGGGAGGGGGAAAAACGGCAGTTGATCTGGCAATCTGGCGTTCCCGTAACGCGTAACGTAATATAGCGGTTGCAGGCTCACGGCTAGCTGTGCTCTGCGCGATTCGTGTGTCTTTTAGGTTTGCGTCTCGCGGAGTTGCAATACTCGCCCAGGCCTAAGATTTTACGGTGTTATTTTCGTCCGGGACGCGTAGGTACGTCAGAATCAGTGTCGTCATTAGCGCACCTATATGGGATTGTCTTATTGTTGTTGTTGACGGTTCGTAGATTATACGGTGAACCGTGCAGTGAATTTTTGACAGTGACGAGATTCAAAGGCCTTCAAAGTTGGAGGCTTGCTGCGATCTATTTATCGCATCTCAAAGATAAAATACGATTATGTCCAGGCCCGGAGAGAGGCAAGGGTACTCCCAGACGTACAAACTTGTTGTAGTCGGGGGAGGAGGAGTCGGGAAATCTGCAATTACCATACAATTCATACAAGTAAGTTATATATATATATATATATATATATATATATGTACGCCTTGACTAACGAGTGACATCTTTGATTAATTTCTCAGAAGATATGTATGATTATATTCGTATATATATATTTAAAACCTTCTATTATATAATTGATATATGTAAATAAGAAAAACAACTCATTGAAAGAAATTTTATGTAAATAAATAATTATGCGATTATATATACATATATATATATATATATATATATAGTATAATTGACCTTTGCTTTACTTTATTTCGCAATCATCACGAGCAAACCATATATTAAATTTTAATATATGAGTGTCGCAACTTGGCACGATAGAGCCCGTACACAGAACACAGTAGACTTGACTCTTGAGAGGTAATCAATGCCAAAGCTGTTTGGCGCCAATCTATGAATAAGCTTAAAATCCAGGACTGGGTTATATATTGGTTGACCTTCGTGGAAAATGGAGACTCTATTCTCAGCCTTCCATCACTAGCAATGTATTGTCTCATTCTTATCCAAAATCCATCTGATGGAAATTGAGCCAAGTTTGTTGTTTTTTTCTTTTTATTAAAAGTCTTGGCAAGAATTCAGATTGTATATGATCACACAAAAATGTGAATTTGAGGAGTAAATATTTACATATTTTATTTTTATTACCTTTTTTTTTATTATTATATTTTTTTAATACATCTATTGTGTGTGTGTGTGTTTTTTTTTTGTAATATTTTTGGCATATCGCAGATTTAATTACTTTACAATTGAAAGGCCGTTCTATTCAATTTATTATTATTTGTCATGTTTGTAGTTTTGTATTCAATGAAACTTTAGTACATTTCTACGATAGTGTAAAATTGCCCGCCTGTAAATTTTAATTAAAAAAAGAAAATAAAACTTAAAAATGTACAAAGACCCATATATGCGCTATATCCCCATTTAGTATATTTAAAACTCTGTTGGAGTTGATTCCTATACAAATATTACAAGTGTCAAAGGGACACCCACATAAATTATGTAGCATTAGTCCAGAATCTATTTCAGTTCTACAAATGAAAACATTTGTAAGGTGGTACCAATGTAAACTTACCTACAATCATGAATTATAGTCGTAGCCCCTTTTATCTCAATCTACATGCAGTTTATCTTCATGCAAACAAAAATGAACTTCTACTCTAATGATTACATTGTGAGTTCAAAAACCTTGTAAAAAATTTATTTAAAAAATAAAATTATTAAAAATTTATTGAAAAAATTAAAAAAATAAAACATTTTTTTGTGTTTTTACAGTTGTGGAAAAATTTTGAATTTTTATTTCTTTATTATTTATTATTTGTCATAGAAACAAATAGGTGGAACTTTTTACAACTTGTATTATCTTTAGATTAATAATATCTTTAAAATATACATAAGCTTTATGTTTTTGTTTGTTATATTTAATTAAAAAACTATAGTCTTATAATTGTAGCGGTAAAATAATAAAAATAAATCATTTTAATAATAATATTAATAACACTGCTAGTTTCCATTTAAAAGTACAACTATTTCTTTTTTAAGTGAACATCTAAATTCCTGCTCTACTGATGCAGAAATAAAGTAAAGCAGGAAGTTTTAAGATGCATTCATATTTCGATCATTGAACTCTAGTCAATGCTTTAAAGGGTCATCTGCTGACAATTCACTGCATATACATATATGTAAATGGAAATGTTGATAATCTCCAGATGGCCTGTCATGTGCAAATCTTCCTATGCTATTGATATTATATTAATAATTGCATTGAATTATAACCAGTGAAATTATACATTGAAATATATTTTTGAAATATTAAAATATCACCATCAGATTTGTTTATAATGCAGTAACATATGCATATAAAACTAATAACTTAATTTAACTTAATCTTAAAATTTTGCCAAATATTTTAATGAAAGAATTCAGATACCTATTTGTAATTTTTATTATAGTAATCATTTTTAATTTTCAGAGTTATTTTGTAACTGATTATGACCCAACAATCGAAGATTCTTATACGAAGCAATGTGTGATTGACGATGTACCAGCAAAATTAGACAGTAAGTTTACCTCTCTATACAAATTTTAAAATTTGTGAAATTTGAGAAGGCTTACTGATAACACTGCCGAAATTACAGTTTTGGATACAGCAGGCCAGGAGGAATTTAGTGCTATGCGTGAGCAATACATGAGGAGCGGCGAAGGATTCCTTTTAGTTTTTGCAGTTACAGACCATTCAACATTTGATGAAATGTTCAAATTCCACAGGCAAATCTTACGGGTAAAGGATCGAGATGAGTTCCCGATGCTAATGGTCGGTAATAAGGCTGATCTTGATAATCAAAGAGCTGTAAGTAAACAAACTATACATTTTTTATTATCATGTGCATTTGTGCCCTCAATAAAAAATATAATTACTTAAATATATATATATATATATATATATATATATAAAACAAATTGTATATACATAGGTGAATGTATAGTTTCTTATGCAGATGAAGGTATTCGTACCCCTATAAGCTTGTTTCCAAGGTTTCCAACCTGATGTCCCCTTCGAAATACTGGAACTTATCTCTGAAACTTTTTTTCAGAAAATGCTGTCTTTTCAAGATATTCCGGTGGGTAAATTAAAAATGGGTCATCCTGTATATATATATATAGGGTGGCCCATTTTAATCGATTCACTCAAATATCTCAAAAACTAAGCGCTATGCAAAAATATTGTTCAAACAAAAGTTGTTCAGGATAATGGAGCCCATCTTTTGGTATTATTGATTTTGACTAATAGTGCTGTTAATTCTTAAGGTTATTTGGAGGTCGAAGTGATTTTTTGAATGGGAACCCCAATTTCTGACACCGAATTCGGAAAGAACGGGAAATTTAACGTCCGAAACGATAGTTTTTAATTTGTAACAACGTCACCTTAAGGAGGTCAAATAAAGGTCAAATATCAAAAAATCGTCCGGAAGCAGTTTTTTTTTCACTTTTAAGGTTTTATATGGGCGAATTAATGTAACCCTGTCGGAAACGGCAACCCTAAATATGCGGCATTATTACCAGACAAAAACCGGTCTAAATCGGTCTCGAAAACAACTAATATTAGGTAAAAACAACCGAATAAACACCGGTGTCGAAGCAGTCCACTCGGTATTTTTCCGAAATTAAACCATAATAAAACCCGAAAAATACCCATATTTATGAAGTTTACTACTGTTGTTTTTTGATAATAAACGGCAAAACAACCAAGAAAATACCTACATATGAGCAGCTCTGTTTCGATATTGGTATTTTTTTCCGGTTGTTTTTACGCAATTCTGGTTGTTTTCGGGACCGATTTAGACCGGTTTTTTTTTTGTCGTTTTGCGGTTACCGTTTCCGATAGGGAAGGTTGAACTTAATTTTCAAGGTTATCTGAAGGTTAGGTTAATTTTTTTTTAAGGCCAGCTGACCTTTATTTAAGCTCCTGAAGGTCACATTCTTACAAATTAAAAACTATATCGTTTCGATCATAAAATTTCCCGCTCTATCGATTGTCGATCTTAAAAACAGGGATTCCCATTTAAAAAAAAAATAAGCTTGACCTTGTAATAATCTTGAAAATGGATAACAAGGTCAAAACCATCAATAATGCAGAAAGATAGGCCCCATTACATATGTACGCACTCCATCTTGAGGAAAGATAACGTCTTATTGTACTGTTTTCATATAAACACGGGTGCATTACGTTCTGAAATATAAACATTTGCTCCAGACGCTCATTGGTTAAAACATGAAAGATTGCCCAACCATCGGGAATGCTACACCCGCTACACCTTTGTATTTCCACCATGGATTAGAGGCTAGAGAATCGGAGAAGGCTCGACTTATGATTGAACAATTTAAAAAAAAAACCGATAACCTATTTAGATTCGGTTTGTTTTCCCCAAATTTTATACCAATTTGATAAAAGTTATACATACGTGTTTAAAGTGTTTTATTCCCTCCTCCCTCTCCCTCCCTCCCCTTCTCTCCTTGATGTCTATTTTCGTTCGTGAGGCTTTTCATCGTAAGCAAAAGATTGTGCGTATACGCAAATCAACCTCATCTGAAAGACTTAGTTTCGACACTTTTCACAAAAATACATGTGAAATGGTTGAATATTTACGAAAATAATAAGACTATTAATTATAACAAGTGCGAGTAATAAAATAATTATTTTATTTCGTTTCCCAAAGGGTATATGAAACGGAGTCATTAAAGACTCGCATCTAAAAAAAATGTTGCTGCCGCTTGTCTAATATTTTTAATGTATAAATCTATTATTATAATTACAATTTGTAAATTGTGTTATTTTATTAGCAGTTCTAAACATAAAAGGCTAACATTTCAGCTAAATCACATTTTTTTCCGTTTGTTTATCTGGTTTCTATATTTCAGCCATTTAATTGGCCTTTTATTAACACAGCGGAGACGCTGTGTTTTTCAACAGAGTTATGAATAAACACAGCACCAGGGACATCGAGGGGTGAAATATTTACTTTTACGAATTGAAGTGACGAAGCCATAATGTAAAGTGTAAAAAACAGTACGAAACTTTTAAATTTCCTGGACTTAAGCAATCGTCCCCACCTACATCTGCAATCTGCATCTGCGCATTACCAATCGTGAAAAGGTCTCTGTAGTAGAGCGCGTAGTAAATGTATACGTACAGATTTTTTTTTTTATTTTTAGGTCCATTATGATGTGAAACATAGTGGATGATTGATGAAAATACATATATGGTCATTTTTTTTCGAAATTCAGAAATCACGTTAGATGTTCGAAAGAAACTCGCTATTTTCGGAAGAGATAACGGGCACTCTTTTACGTAATCGGGTTTTTTTTTACAATGTATTTAATGAACTAAGTAAATTAATCAATTTAATAATCGCAAATACTTCTCTTTATACATATAATCGTCATATATTAAAATTATTATATTCCAGTAATCCGTGAGGTTTCGTATATTAACTGTAAAAGTTTATAGCTACTCTATTATTTGTCAAAAATGCACACGATTTTGCGGTCATACTTGGTAATTTTTTTTTTTTTTTTTTTTTTTTTTTTTTTTTTTTTTTTTTTTTTTTTTTTTTTTTTTTTTTTTTTTTTTTTTTTTTCTTTTTTTTTTTTTTTCTCTTTTTTTTTTTTTTTTTTTTTTTTTTTTTTTTTTTTTTTTTTTTTATTATTACAGAGAGAGAGAGAGAGAGAGAGAGAAAGTAACACAAGTTTCTACGATACCTTGCTTACAAATACGGAAATCCAACGTCGATAAACGAACACAATTATAAACCGATTGGTCGGCGCACCATGCCAATGACATCATCTTCCTTTACATATTTGATACCGGAATTATTAAATGCCAAGTGCCCTATGTCTTATTACCGTTCGCTGAACTAAACTATCCGCTTAGAGTAATATTTTTTTATATACCAATCGATACAGGAAAATAATCTTCAAATTTACCAATATATCTAGGACACGCACAATGTTTAATATGCTAGTAGAAACATCAACTTGCTCGACATAGAATATATCCAAACATCAACTATCGTCATGCGAATTAAATCACTTTACTAACGATAATAAACTATGTTTAATTTAAATTTTATTTTTAAATTTGTTAAATTTTTTTAATTTGTTTAATTTTTGATATATATTAGGAATATTTTTTTTTTTTTTTTTTTTTTTACCACCATATATTTTGTAATTTCACGTAGGTATAAAGGGCTTTACCCGTTAATGAAATAAAATAAGCAAATTAATAATAGTCGACACACATAACACTAACAGTTCGTATGTGATAAAATACGATATATATATTTCATTTTATTGCACTAATTTTTATAAATTTTTGTGATTAATTAACTATTGCTTATGTTTAATATATGAACTGCTAATTTCGAATAAATTGAAATTGATACGGAAGATAAAAATATATATGCAAATCAGATTTGTTAAACGTATTAGTATTAGTGTTTATTTGAAATATAAAGAATACTTGATTTCTAAAAAAAGACGCCATTTGTGGCCAGTACTATTGGCTATGGTTAAATTAGTATAAGTGCAAAAAAGACTGAATAAAATGTAAGGGTAAAAATAAAATGTGCGTCAGTTCAATAGGACAGTACGATAAAAATATAATAAATTTAAAATGCAATGAAAGTGACGCAGAACACCGGCTTATTCTCTTATTAAGTTTTTTTTTTTTTTTTTTTTTGTGAATCCTGCAAGCAATCAAACTTATTAAGATATTGAATGCATTACATTTTGCATCTTTTGATTCATATATATTTTTCGTTTCTTTTTATTGTAAATTCTATATAAAATCTGCGCAACATTAAATTATGCGAAACCGTACATATTGAATAGTTTCGTTTGATATATATTATACAATACATATATAGTCAAACTAATTTTAAATCGTACAAAAAATATCTTATATGTCTGTCATATCTTCCCGACAAATGAGAAACGAGATACAATATATTAGGAAATAGAATAAGATTAATCTGAATTTCAACGGCGAAATTTCAATTTCCGAGAATTTAAAAATCTGAATTGCGAATGAATGGATTATAGATGTCAATCCCGTGTTGATAACCCCGAAAATGTTATCACATTTTATGTACATATTTACGAGTCTCGAGATATTTATAGGAATCTTGAAAATTATTTGAATCTATAAAAAGAGGATTTTAAGGGAGATGAAGGGGTCTCAGGTCGAGCCTTTAGCGTCGAGGCATAGCTCTAAAAGTATAAAAAATATTATTTTGAAATTGTCGAGTAATATAGAATTTACGAATAAGAGAAAAAGTAAATAAATTCTTTGATTTTTATTTTATTTTAAACTAAAATTCTAATTGTCCTTAATAAATATGGATTGAAAATTGATTTTAATTCGTTTTAGGTCACAATCCAGATTAAAGACTATATTTTAATTTGCTTTTATTCGTTCTTTTTTGTTGGGTGATAAAAGAAAAGGAATACAATTATATGGCAAAAGCATATTACAGATAAAAAGTTTACATGCATTGTATAATTATATACATAATGTAGATATAAAAATGTTTCTTTTTCACGTCGGTATAAAAAAGAGAATCGATCGACCCCATTTATATAAATCTGTATACCTATATATTATATATATGTACATATATATATATATACTATATATACTTTCTGTAATTATATACTTACACGATGCAGATTTTCTTTGCATTCGCGGAAGAACGAGATCGCTTTATTTATTTTTTTTTAATATATAATCTATAAATCGGTAATAATGTCAATAAATGTGGTTTACGACGATATTATTTATAGTCAATTCTTCGGGTTCCATATTTTCTCTTAAAAAATGTTGTGGTCAAATTAACAGCGCAATATTTTATCCTAAAATGATAGTAATAAACATTTGTGACATTTCAATTAATTTCCTTATACTATAGACAGGATGTTTACACAAATTAAATGATTTTAATACCATTTTTCTTAGCAGGTGTATGTTTACCGTAAATTTTTTGGAATGTAATATATAAAATGTAATATTTTCAGGTCTCTGTCGAAGAAGCCCAGAATCTCGCACGTCAGTTGAAAATCCCATACATTGAGTGCAGCGCGAAATTACGAATGAACGTCGATCAGTCGTTTCATGAGCTGGTACGCATAGTTCGGAAATTCCAACTGTCGGAGAGGCCACCGCTCAAGCCCAATTACAAAAAGAATAAGAAGAAGTGTTGCATGCTGTAACGCAGTGAAGCCAATGGAGCCGATAGCCCCAAAAAAAAAGGAAAAGAGAGATTGGAAATGCGAAGTGCAGTTGTCACGATCGCAAATAGTCGTAGCAACGAGTTTCTTAGCTCCGCCTCGAGTTGAGGGCCACTTGCAGAGATAATCAAACTAACGCGAGTGTTAACTCTACTAATATAATGACGAGCGTGCTACTCCAAATTTCGAGGCACTCGGTACACTTGATCGACCATGCGATGATCTTGATACAATGTTTTGTTTTACAGTTTAGCATT
Source organism: Trichopria nigra (assembly GCA_030522945.1). Taxonomy (NCBI): domain Eukaryota; kingdom Metazoa; phylum Arthropoda; class Insecta; order Hymenoptera; family Diapriidae; genus Trichopria; species Trichopria nigra. Next base: position 13,030 of record JAPYZR010002905.1, read on the forward strand.
CTCTGCTCGAATCGTATACAAAGCTGGTTTATCGTATCGATGACTTTTTTACACAATGTAATTATTTCAATGTAGCTTTTTATACGTGCCAAGAAATGAAAGATTTTCAAGAAACGCACACACGTCACATGCCGAAGCGAACGTTGATGGGACGTTCGCGTTCATTTTATACAAAATGTTTAAAAAGTTGTAGACTATTTTTAGAAAGATCGATTACGATGTTTCCGGGTACAGGATCAAAGTGCAATTAAATTTATAAAATATTTTTTCACTGACGAATCCCTTTTGTATCGAGAGCCTGACTCGCTCGTTGACCGAGCGCTGATTATTGTATACCGGTTATATTATAGATAGCGAAAACTCAATGTGCATCCGTAACGTGTAAAACTGACACCACATTATGTTAATGCGCAGAGAGAAAATCTATTTTTGTCTAATGTTTCTCTCATGGCGAGTTTTAATTATCTTATCGTTTCAGTCGCTCGCCTGCTTTTACTTTTGACGCTCACCAAATTTATTGGTGATATATCTTTAGACCGAGTCAATATAGAGCTATAAATCGAATTTGTTAAAATTTAATTTAATGACGCGATGTTAACGCGATTTTCCGGATGTATATACAGTGTTCAAAAAATATATTCTGAGTAACATTGCAGGATATCGTTTTCAGAGGAAATGTTTACAATGCAATTTCTGACAGTTAGATCAGTTTTCAAAGTCAGAATTATATTAGTTAAAATACTTATTATATATGTTCCCTGAAAACTTTATCCTAGACAGTTGATTCCACACTTTTTGAACGCTTTATGTATTGAGAATATGTGAGTTATTAACATAACCTCAAAAAAAATAAGAGGAAAAAAGTTGAAATCTTTTATATAAATATAAATAAAGGAAATTTATACACATGTACAACAATTATACAGTTCCTTGCACGCGTCTCATAATCGACGCGAATTTCAGCAACCTGCGCAAGTGGTTTAGCGTAAGCAATTTTGTTTATTGACTGTTTGCTTCGAGGTCCATGTCGGACCAAACGCCTTCAGTTTCACTTTCGTCCGCAGCTTCGTCGTTATCCGTATCCGGTAGACCTTCGCCGACGTCATAAGTCGTGTCCGTATGATCTTCTCCAACTGCCATGTAGTAAGACGAATCTATCGTGTTTGATGTACTTTCTAATCTGTGCATACCTTCCAGAACTCGTCTATCGCTTGGATTGATACTGCGACAAGAACATTATTTTACATTATACCGAAAAGAAATCATAAATATTGAAAAATATAAAATATATTTAATACTGTACTTTAAAGCGACAGCGTAGTGGTCCAGAGCCTTCTCAGCATTATGCACTCTTGACCAAAGATCCCCAAGCATTTGGTGCAACTTGCATGTTGGTTGTGCCTCTACTTGTTTCTCTAATAAATCGATGGCCGCTTCTAAATTCATTTCTTGTTCATAAATTTCTGCTAAGTAATACACTGCAGGAAGGTGAGTGTCTTCTAAACTGAGGGCTTTTTCCAATAGAGTCTTTGCTTTACTGACCGATACTGGATCTTTCATAAGAACTGATGCGTAAAGCTAAAAACAAATTTGAAACGTAATTGCAAGAATGGAAGACATAGTACATTTTTCACCCTTAATGCGAAGAAAATATAATTTTATTGCACCATATCACCAAACCATTTACTAGGTTACAAGAATTACTTGGTGTTTTTTAACAGCGTCTATATTCTGTTATAAAAATTACAAATTTGCAATTATAAATGTAAAATTCATCTTTCATAGTCATCGAAATTTTGTTACATAACGATTTTCAGGATTGATGATTATTCATTGGAAGTACAAAAATACAATTTTGTATAATTTTAAAATTAAGTTCGTACTGACAAATCCAAAAATTTATCAAATTTTTAATTTTTAATATCATGTGAATTTTATAATAAACCACTGTTAGGAAATATTGTGACATTCTATCCTGGCATTTATTCCATAATATTATAATCTAATTTCTAAGTACAAAATCTTCCTTTATTTCCACTCTAGGCTTTTGCATTAATTTTAGTTATTAATTAAAAACTTACCGTAAGAACTCGTGGAGTTGGTCCTAATTGTTTATAAGCACTGCAAGCAATGTTGGAAGCTTCTCTCAGTCTATGCATCCTCACAAAGCAATCAGCTAGGCCTTTATGAGCTTCATACCGATGTGGTTTTAGTTGCATTGCTTGTCGAAATTGATGTAATGCATCTTGGTACTTTTTCTGTTCAATAAAAATATTGCCGCGAAGAATTAAGGGCTCAACATTGTTTGGCGCCATTTGTATAGCCTGATTCGCGATCGTATTCGCACGGTTTAATTTGTGAATGGTAAACAGAGCGTATGCCATTGCGGTGTAAGTTTCAGTTGTACTTTCACTCATTGCCGAAATAGAAGGAATCAATTTTTCAAGATCTGCCATATGATGCGTTCTGTGTAAAACTGCAGCATAAATATCTAAGCTGCAAAAGTATTTTAAAATTACCTTTTCCGTTATATCACGAAGAGCATTGGAGACTTCAATAAATCAAAATTTGATCGCTAAAACTTACCCACGAGTTAAATCTGGTTCTATGTTTCTAGCTCGTCGAAGGCATAAAAGTGCATTTTTGTAGTCACCTGCATAATAGTAGCATTCACCCATAGTTATTAGTAGATTGCAATTATCCCGCAAACAATTGATATTATCCAAAGACCTTAAGGTCGTCACGGCATGATTATATTCACGACTGTGAATATGTGCATGAGCTTTTATCCATACATTTAACCAATCCAAATTCTGCAAATTCAAGTTACAGCCAACAATAATAGAATTAACCTCAATCCCCTTCACGCCAAGAGCGAGCAGTCCTTCAGCTGCTTCCAGTGCAAGCGGACACTCCCGTAGAACTTCTTTGTATGTAGCGATAGCTGATCGCTCCATTCCTTGTTCTTGAAACATTTTAGCTAATGCCATATTTATCTAAATTTGATTAAAAGAAAATGTAAATATATTTTATTACATAATTATATTAAAATATTATTTATAAAATATATATATATATTTTTTTTTTATTTTTTAGGATTTCTTAGATTGATATTAAAGAGGATTATAAAGTAGAATAGATTTCAATTCAATTTTAGTGATATTTTTTTGAGAATAAATAAAATTGTATACGTTATGTAAAATACCATTCCAAAGCCTGAACTATAAAAAAAAAAAATTTTAACCCATTTTAGTTATACTTTTCCTGTTCTGACATTAGCTTGCTAACAGTTCTAAATATAAGTATTTGCCTCATTTACTTATTCTTAGTTCTTGTAAATGCGATACTTTTCACTTCTTCACGATTTTTAATATGAATTCTTACTTTTGGAGTACGTTGTTTTCCAGGAATACTCTGCAATACTTGAAGAGCTTCTTGTGGACTTTTCAACTTCACTAGGCAAGAATAGATTTGGTATTTTATATCTACATCTGACGCCAAGTCCTTTTGACCATCTGGATTTGGTTTTGTAGCTCCTTTTGACTTTAGAAGGCATTTCCTAAATTGCAGAGATTTCTTGTACAGTGTTTCTGCCCTTCTGTACTTTCCAAGGTAAAAATGTGAATCCGCACAGTAAACATAGATAAGAAACTTTGAATATGCAGGTAAAACATCACTGTTGTGATCGCTCAGTGACAAAATTAGATTTGCCTGAAAAATATGTAGGATTTTATGTAGTTTAATTTGATGTAAATGAAGACAACTTTTTCTTTATAAATAAAATGTTATGTAAATGTAATAGAAATGCAATAAACGTTCTCCTACCAATGAAATTACGTTAGAATAAAGAGCTTGATCGTAAAGGAGCTTAATCTGATCGAATAATCCAGACATTATTATGCAGAAGCGGTAAAAACAGACTGAGTTTCTTGATTTTTATCTTCAAAACATTGCACTTTGTAGGTTAGGTGTTCCCTCTATATACTATATACATAAATAATGGTATTCCGCCGCCATGTTAAAATTAAAGTAGTGGTGAACACATTTATACATATGAGAATCGCCCAAAACAATACGATATTTTCGCAGAAATGTACGAATTTTATACTGCAGAGAGCGTTAACATCGGAAACGACGAGAAGAAATGGGGAAAATACAAAATATGTAAACACATACATAATCCATTTTCGTTATATATATACATATACATATGCATTATGTACAGTTGTACAAAAGCGCGTGGGCACCGTGGGACCAATCGAAAATATTTCCGTATTGGTAAACTTTCTTTATGAAAGGTTAAGGTCATTATTTACGCATAAATGTCTAATGGGAAGATAGACCTTTTCCCGCTTTTCCCTTTTCATCGTTGGAAAAAATTGTGCGCATGGCAAACCAACCTAACCTCATCTGAAAGACTTTCGTACAGTTAAGTTTTCATGGTTTTCATATAAAAATTGTATATGTATGCATGTACATATTTTAGCCTTTCAACTATGTAAATCCTATTTTTTCCGTTTGTTTCGCCCCAGGGACATCGAAGGGCGAAATACATATGTATATGTATTTACTTTTACGAATAGAAGTGACGATGCCATGTAAAGTGTAAAAAACTGTAAGAAACTTTTAAATTTCCCGGACTTAAGGAATGGCCCCCACCTATGTCTGCGTCTGCGCATTACCAGCCACTAAAAAGGGGGTCGGCCTTTTTTACCATACATATATATGTTATGTATAGATATAGATAGATAGGATGTATATATGTATAGATACAAGAACATCACATATGCAATCTCGCCAAATACATAATTATACACACAATAAAAGAAAAGGCCTGGAGCACAAAGTTATATGTATATATATGCGAAGGTCATTCATATAAGGTATAACCTCTGGTATAACATAAAATATAAGGTACATATATAGTCGCTCTCAGTCGAAATGAGCACCGCCGCGTAAATAGAATAAAAAAGACAAAACACCCTTTAAGGATTAGTCGCGCGTTTGTTCGTTGAGCTTTGCGTATCCCTCGCATGTATTATATATAGATAGATGTACATACGCGCACTCAAAACTGCATATACATTTTAACAAAATTAATTGCGACATATTTTTTAGGAACCGCAGGCCCTCGAAAAATTGAAATGCACCTGCGCTTGCTGCATATACATATATGTATGTATAGAGTATATCATACAGGCAGTTGGAGCAAAATATTTCAAATTGATTGGTCATCTTCCATGCGCATGGTCTCTGTAACGACCAGTAACGACCGGTATATGCGTATAACGAAGAAGCGGCAACATTGCCCTATGCGAGTTTGAACCTGATGTATGTATATATCACGCAGGGTAACGCGATGTGTATAAGACGCCTCTCGAATGTTACGCGGGAAGAACATTGTCAATGTTGGTCAACGTTGGTGCCGTTGTTGGTTGTTACTATGATACCGTCATCACAGATTATTTTGTTTCGTTGAATCTAATAGTGCTGCATAGTTTGACAAAAATCCATCGTCAAGAAAGAAATCCTCGACCATTAAGCTTGACTTCAATCCCGGTTTCGCGGGACGACACTCGTCTCTGCGTAAAAAATGTCTCGGTGATCATACGTTGATCCGTTGACGGACAACTTGGTCTCTCAATTCAATTGACAGCTTTATATAAGTAGGACATTTGCAATAATTATTTGCGGTAAAAATGGCGCCAGAATTTTCGCATGTTGCTAAAAAGCGGAAAACTGGCAGCGATTCCGACGAAGAAGTCCCGCCGAAACGTTCTCGAGATCAGGGCAATGATTCTCCCGGTAGTTTTATTAATGAAGAGGTGAGATTTTTCGTCTTTTGTTAAAACGACCTCAAAAGTTGAATATTAATGTTTTACTGGCATTCATTGTTTCAATTTTTTATCAAATTCTATTTTTTCCTTAATTTTGTGGTCATTTACATAAACAGAGCGTAGCTGGAAAAATAAAGAGGATATTCATGAAGAATTTCATGTGTCATGAGGCTATGGAAATTGTGTTAAATTCAAAAGTAAACTTTATTGTTGGAAGAAATGGAAGCGGCAAGAGCGCAATTCTTACTGCCTTAACTGTAGGACTTGGTGCGAGAGCCAGTGTAACTAATAGAGGAGCTTCTATAAGAGGTAAGCCACGATAAGAATTAGTTTATGTATGGAATGATCATTATATTATAATATTTGTTTAAACGATAGCTTGCTTTGTTTTTATTCAGCTATAATTATTTTAATCCTCGACGTACTTTATTTTTTATTGTACTTAAAATTACATACGTTGAATGAAAAGTGTACTTTGACTGGAGTTAACATTGGAACTTAATCTCTTGTTTTGATGACTTAAACTATGAATTTATCTGCAGGCTAATTAAGAAATGTAAAGTTAAATTATACTAAATTAAGTTCAATTCTGGTGTTTTCCACTTGCAAATGTCGTCCAAGATTTAAATTCTAGTAAGAAAGATAAAAAGCTATTTTATTTTTTTAAAGTTAAGATTTACTCTCCTGAAAAAACTACCAATTTCATTTTTATATTTTATACTTTTATAATTTATATTTTATATTTTTATATTTTTTAACGCTTGAAAATGGGATCATGATTGAACCATAGTTGTTTTATTGAATTTAACTTTATTTTACTTTCTTATTTTTGGTTTGGTTCACTTATCAATTTCAATATTTTATTAAAATATTTTTTAGGTGAACAAATATATGAAACAATTACTAATATGGCTGTTAGAAGTTAGCTTTGTTTTATATTTTACAAAATGGTTTTCTTTACAATGTCACAAATATTCTTTCCTAATATAATCCTATACATTTCTAAAATTGATATTAGAATGTTGTACTATTGGGTTTTTTAATATTTACAAGGGTTGCATTTGCCAAGTCTATTTGCAACCTGTCAAATTTGCTTAATCTATGCACTCCAACGGCTATTACATAATTTGTAAAGATAATAAAAGAAAATATCTAATGGAACTAAATATATTTTAAACTTTCAGAATTTATAAAAAAGGGAAAAGCATCTGCATCGGTAGAAATAACAATTTCCAATGAAGGTCCTCTAGCTTTCAAACATGACGTTTATGGTGATTCTATAATGATTGTGCGTAATATAGGAGCTGGATCGTCCTATAAGATAAAAAATTGGAGAGGTATGCCTTATTGATAGGATTTTGATATTTTTTTAACAGGCAATTTTAACAGACAATTATGTTTATTCAGGTGACACAGTCACAACGAAAAGGGATGAACTAGAGCAGATAGTGAGCGCACTAAATATTCAAGTTGAAAATCCTATATCTGTATTAAACCAAGATGTTTCTAGAACGTTTTTGGTCACGTCTGGACCGGAGAACAAGTACGTGCTATTTATGAAAGCTACGCGCTTGGATGCCATTAAAACAAATTATAACGAAGCTCTACATGCTAGCGACGAAGCACGCCAGAGACTACACGCTGCAAAAAAAATTATATTCGCGAATAATAAGGAAATTATGGATTTGCAAGACAGATTAAAAATGTTGGAATCTATTGAAGAATCTCGCAAAGATTACGAACTTTTGCAAAATGAAATGCATTGGGCAAACGTATGTGTCGTAAACTAAGAATTGTAACTGTACATTTTGATTGTGTTCTAAATTATTATGTATTTCAGGCTATTGCAGAGGAGAAAAAACTTCTTAAAATTGACATCAACATTGAATCAACCAAAGGACAAGAGAGAAAACTGCTGGAAATAGAGCAAAATAGAACGGATAAAGAACAATCTATTGACAAACAAATTGAGTATGATCTTCTTTTTATAGATTCTAGACATTTCAATTCTTATAATAAATTTCGAAATTGATATGATTGTAACACAATTTACATTCTAGTGAACTAAAAACTGAAATTAAATCTATCGAAACTGAAGCAGAGAGTAGTTCAACTAATTATGAAACAAGTAAGAAGCAATATCTAGAAAAGAAAAAAGCTCACGAACTAAAGAAGAGCGAATTGCGTACAGTAATTAATAATAGAAAACGGGAAGAAAACAACATACTTGAGATTAAAACTGAAATTAAACGATTGGAAGAGTATGTATTTCATATCACTTTACTGCTTTTTTTTATTTTATTTTATTTATTAATTTTTTTTTTTTTTTTTATTTTTTACTGAAATATTTTTTGAATATGACTGATTAATATTATAATTGTAGAGAATTCAACCAATCAGGTAACATGCGACACGAAGCTCGTCAACAAATGGTTAAATACGAACAAGATCTTGATGAGCTTGAAGCAGCTCTTCGCACCAAGCAAACCGATCAAATGCATTTTGAGGAGGATAAACGACGGCTCGCCCAAGAAGAGCACATGAAGAAGATAGAAGTTGATGCTAAAAATAATTCAATTCGTAAGTTTTTGAAAAGATTTTATTTTTGTTTCTGTAATAATATTTTGTGTGAATTGTAACATTAAATTATTAATTAATATTTGCGATTAATTAATGTTTTACCTGCTATTCTTTACCATTACAGTTCAACACGCAAGGTTTATCATCCTTCACGGGATAACACAAACATTTAAGGGGGTTCTAAAGTAGATTAGTTACCAACCGAGCTTTCCAACAATAACAGTAAGAATAAAGTGATTGAAAAGTTATTTCAAAATTTGGGTTTTGGAAGGATGAATGTACATAACATATAATCCTGAAAAAAATATCACTGTAATTGGTTCAGAATTAAATTCAGATGATTATCCAAAATTAATTATTGTTGTTGCTGGTGAGAGAAAATAATTTATTTCTGATGGTAGTCCTTTAATTTTCAACCAATGTCACCTATATTTTCTTGAGGATTATATGGGGTGTGCAGAATTACCATTCTAAAGCTCGAATATTGAAATGAAGTTTGAATCATATTTTATTTATCATAATTTCCTTTTTGCGAGGTTTGGTTGGTAACTGTTCTAGTTTAGAGCCCCTTTTCATTACAAATTTGGAAAACATTACTCGATAGGGAATTCGAACTTGTTACTTTGAAAGTGTTCAGTTTACTTACCTGTCATCTCCCCTTAATTAGTTTATTAAACAATATTAAAAATTTGTATATCAAATTTAAACATGAAACCATTAATAGTCCATTTTAATAGTCCAGTATTAAAAGCATTAAAATTTGTAGGGAAAATCAGACAACAGTTGTCTGGATTGAAGAATCAGTCCGACGATGCTCTCACGGTTTACGGCCCGAATATGCCGCGTTTACTCAAAAGGATTGAAGAAGAATTCAAGAAAGGAAAGTTCAGGAAGAAACCACGTGGCCCGATAGGTATGTCAGGTTTTCAACGTTTTTATAATATAAATATAAATAGCATTTGAACGAGATTAATAATAATAATAATAATCATTAATGAAAAGGACGACATAAACATTTTTTGAAATAATTAAAAACATTGCATATAAATGTTTTATAATTTCTTTCGTAAGAACTGTCCTAGTTACGTTTAATTATTACACTGGCTCGAATATATGCGTAAAATGGACTTTGGCGGTTCCGGCTCTTGGTTAATTTATTGAATTTTAATTAAAGTTGTAGGCTGATGTACATTTATATTCTATTAAGTTTACCTATTTATAGTAAAATAATAATCATAAAAAATTCCTTTCATGACTATAAAAGAGGTTCACATCTTAATTAAGACAAAGGCCAATAATAAATATTTTAGAGACTCAAAAAATTTACAAAATATAAAAATAACTGAAAACGATAGTTATACATCTTCGTTGTAATATGCAAAAATGTAATTATTATTTATTCATCATTTGTTTCTTACAGGTGCGTACATCAAAGTTAAAGATTCCTCGTGGATTCCAGCAGTCGAAGCTCATCTTGGGATTGGTACTCTTACTACCTTCTGTGTAGACAACACAGAGGATGCAAAAATTATGAATATCATACTCAAAGAAGTCTTCCACGACGATAGAGCTCCGCAGTTATCTATCAGCAAATTCTTCCATCAGGTGAACAAAAATAATTTTATTTCATTGCATATGTTAATTTTTCAGATTAGATTATTATAATTCCGTCATTTATAACGACAGGTACACGACGTCAATAGACATTGTACACGCTCGCCGCTATATAGTAACCTTTTTGATGCGATAGAGGTCTCAGATCCTGTAATAGCTAATGCGTTAATTGACATGAAGGAAATTGAATGCGTACTCCTAATACCTACATCTCGGGAAGCTTGTGATATCATGAGCGATTTTCGACGAGTACCAAATAATTGTAGAAGAGCAATTACGCAAAAAAACGACTTGTTCTTTCCTGACCCGAATTACAGGAGTTACGGTGGTGACTCCCATTTGAGAGCCAGATTTCTGCAAGTGTCAACTAATGAAGCAATTGCGTAAGTTTTTCATTTGTAGAAATGAAATATTATTTGTAATAAAATTTCGAAATACCTTATCGAATCTGAACTAAAATTTCAGTCATTTGGAAGAAGAATTGGAAGTAGCAGAGGAAGAAAAAGTTTTAGTGGAAAACAATTATAGAAACATTCGCGAAAAAATGCAGCGAACACAGAAAGAGTTGAATGAGATTACAAAAATTGTCACTAGTCTGTTAACCAGACAAGGGCAGTTTAAAGATGAAATAGAAAGATTGAAAGACATTAGTGAGCCAACGAAAAATAATCCAGTAGCAATGTTTGTAAGTTACTGTCAATGCACACAAAGTTTATAAACAAACGAATTAAATTTTTTAATTAAAAACTAGTAATTGAAAAAATATAAACTAAATTAATAATGCTTTTCTTTGTCGGTAGTCCGAAGAAGTAGGAATTCGTGAAGAAAAAATAGCAAAGGTCAAAATCGAGGAGGAACGTTTGATAGAAGAAGTTAGAAATTCCCAAAAGAATTTAGAGGCCTTAAACGAAGAAGTAAGAAGGAATCGAGATTTCGTCCACAACATTGATGAAAAATTAAACCCAATTAAGGTTGACACATATTTTTGTACAAAATGGCAGTTTTCATAAGAAAACAAAAAGATTAACACTTCTTTTTGTTTTGGATAATGTAGGAGGAAATACGAAATTTGAAAGACGAAAAGAAAAGAATGCAAATTAATAGTGAGGGCTCGACTCGCAGGATGAAGGAGGCTCAGATGATGTTGCAAAAACTTACTGCTGAACATGAAGTTCAGCAACGTGTTGTCAACAAGGCAGTTTCGCTTGCGGAAAGTAAAGGCCAGAGAATTGAAACTGACAGGTGAGATGAGTTGCAACGAAATTTAATTTAATTGCAAGAACGTGGGTAACATTAATGAAAATAATAATAAATGTTTATATACAAATGATATGAACTCGCTGTTTGTACTTGTAGATCAGCGGGTGAAATTTCATCCATAGCAAATGAGTTGATGGCTAGGGTCAGAGCATTAGAACAAGAACATGGAAATAAGGATGAATTGGCTGAAGAATTAGCGGAAAGACAAAAAAAATACAATGCTATTAAAGAGTTTTCCGATGAACTCGAATCGGCTAATAATGTAAGATTTATACAGTTACATATTATCGAAAACTTCAATTAAGTCTATTATTAAAATTAAATAATATTATATTATTAATAATATTAAAATGAATGGTCTTTTGTTTGACATTGATAATCGTGCTTTCAGAAACACTTGAAGCGTTTATCAGGACGTCAGCGCCTCTTCAATGAAATGAAGAGAGAAATCACTGGCAAAGTACAAACGGCATTTACAAATATATTAAGATTAAGAAATTACAAAGGGCAAATAAAAATTGATCATACTCATCATACGCTTGATCTCGAAGTAAGTCCGGTAAATGATGCCAAGAGGTCCACCAACGATGCTCGATCCCTCTCGGGGGGGGAGAGATCATATTCAACGGTTGCCTTCATCTTAGCGCTCTGGGAATGCACAGGGCTTCCGTTCTACTTCCTTGACGAATTTGACGTCTTTATGGTAAGTATTATAAGAGTTGACATACCTTTATGGCATAATTACCTAAACTATTACATAGATATTACGTTTACATACAAGACATAAATGACAGAGTGAAACGTCGCCGGATTTGCAATATTTGCCATTTTTTCTTAAAAATATCACCTTTTTAAGCCATTAAAGTGGGAAACGTTAAAATACCTGAAACGGTAATCTGTTTTGATAGTTGATAATTAACCTATTATAAGTTCTGATTTGTTGCGGTAGAATTTTATCTCGATATGAGGCATTCCACGTCAAGTGATACCACCCCGAAATACGGCGCGTTCGGAGAGAAGTTTTCCAACGCTTTTATCTTTTTTTTTATAGCAGATATAAAAATGTTTGACCATCGATTCTCAAAGCTTTTTTCCTGATCTTTCAATCTGTAGTCTTTATTTTTAACAATTTT
>JAPYZR010002906.1:0-15752 GCA_030522945.1 Trichopria nigra
CACAAAATATCTAAACTTTCCAACAAGCTTTGGTTTTTTATCGTACGATTTTTTTTAACAAAATGGCGACCAAAAAACGAAAGCTAAAAAATCAAACTTCATTTTACTACTGTTTTTGACGTTTTTTTCATTGGAATCGTGTAAATTATTCAATTATTTCAGTAAAAATGTACTTAAATATAATATTTTTCAGTAAAAATGTACCTAAATATGAAAAATAATGTTTTTAAGGTTTTAAAAAGTCGTTTTTTACGGTTTCTCTTACGGCTGACGCGACACGATGACCGTCTCGTCTCTTTACTGTTGTTGTCACGTGATTATAATTCATAATATAATCATGATAATATGTTATTATATAAATTGGCTACCATATTATATTACTGAAGTTGAAGTACCATTCATCATCAAAAAAACGTCAAAAACTGTAGTAAAATGAAAGTTTTTTTTAAGTTTTCGTTTTTTGGCCGCCATTTTGTTAAAAAAAATGGTACGATAAAAAACCAAAGCTTGTTGGAAAGTTTAGATATTTTGTGCAATTTTGTGCATATTTGCGACAGTAAAAAAAATGCCTTCCCACTCAAATTTTTGATTGATTAAAAATTTTTCAAAAAAAATAATCGTATTTTTTTTTTTAATTGTTAATTAGCAATTGAGAATCAAATTTTTGAAATTTTTAAACCATTCTATCGTGAAGAGCATACTCGAAAATAGTAGGGTTGGGTATTTTCCAAAAGATTTTCTTACTTTTTCACAAAGTTTCCTGAGCTTTGTGTGTAGCTGAGAAATGTAAGATACAAATTTTGCCTTTTTGGGACTTAATGGGTTAAAGAGCATGCTATATTAACATCCTATGCATCGTTTCAAATTTAGATAACGTCCACTGCACTTGTAAATTATCTAACCCAAAATGGAGATCCGAAATAATTCACGTTTGCGTACCCAGTGCAAATTATCCTATTATTATCGTCGGTGACTATTGGTTTCTATTCTTATTTATATACGTAATTAAATAATCGTATAATTATATCATTGCAGCTGTTTTTTTTTTCTGTAAGAAACTGTCGTATTGTATACATTTGTTCAAAAGATTGATATATCAGCTACAGTTATTAAATTGTTAGATATATATAGAGCTTGATATGTTACTAATGTAAAAGTTCTGCAAGTAAATAATTGTATAAATGGAGGGAGCTTTTCGTTTTTGTTGTATTTGAGATACGAGAGATGCTTCTGTTGTAATACCAAATGGTCATGATCGAATAACAAATGCATTACTATGTACATCGAATGGGCTGAAAAGTTGCAGAGATTGAACGAAATTCATTGTTCGCTCGCACACAGACTTTTTAAATCTGAAACCAATGGACGTAAAATGTCCACTAAAGAGGATTGAGATAAATTGAATTCAAAGAGACATTCGCTTTGCATAAATCTTGTTGCCCGACGAAAGTTGATACCGTGGACGAAATAAAAGTTTCAGCGCATTTAGCACTTCTCTCCCCCCGCCCCACTGCTTTTTTTTTTTTTTTTTGTCAAAGCAGTTTCCGTTCAATTTGTAAAATAATTCTTGTTCAAATGTTTAAAATGAAAATTGAAAAAAAAGGCGACAGTTTTTAATCTTTTAACGAGCATACATCGTTCCATGTCATCGATCCGCGTATATTGCTGTCAAATTTCGCGCAAAAATGAAAATAAAATGGTAAAAAGTTGCACGTCAAAAAAAAAGAAAAAAAAGTAAAATCACGAGCGCAGTGCGGTTATTGGCTGATCGTGTTTGTTATAGACGCGTCCAGAAATGCGATCCAATCGAGGCGATGAAATTAATCAATTAAAATGCATATATCGTTGTGTGCGGTTTCACTCGCGAGCCCCGCTGATAGGATGGAAAAACAATACGAGCGATTATACATACGACGAACCTGGTGACTTGTTCGAGTATACGTCGATGTGGATTTTTTTCGTCGCGCCGCCGATCGGGACATGTCACGGCGTGTGTACTACGAGGTTCATTATTATTCAAACATTTCGAGCCGGCGACACGTTTTGTTCCGAAAAGCGCGCATCAAAATGTCGAGACGTGATCTTCCATATTAAGTTTCACTCAACATTTATCAACGCTTCGACGCGTGTCTACAATGCTTAATGAATGATTATTACCTGCACCCCAGGAGCGAACATGATATATTTATAGTCTGCAATAAAACACGACATATTCGTTAAATTGAATATTTTCATATGCTCTTCGCTAATATTAATAGACCTGCGTATTTATATTATTGCTGACACCTTGTGCATGCAGAACGTGTCGCGAATACTTAATTGTTATTCGTGCTATTATTTGCAAGTTCTACTATATATAATAGAAGTGCTTGCGATTTTTTGGATCATTTAGATTGACTTCAACGTTGATGTTTTGAACATTAACAAATGCTTGGAAATAGTTTTCACCTACCACATCAAAATCGTCTCGTCATATAAATTAATAGGCTAAAACCAACATTATGTATAAAGTTTTGGAATCTACCTGTCATCTTTTCTACTGTACGATTAATTTAGCCTTTTTCAATGATCCAAAATGACTAGTTTGATATAACGTAAATTTATCGACTGGACTGCTGCGAGATATTGTCACGATGATGATACTTTCAGGTTTGATTGTTATGGAAATTCACATTAACGTAGTAAGTATATATTCCAGCACACATTAAAGCATTAAAAAAATCGACGATTATATAGAAAACTGAATGAATCCATCACTTACTCGGTGTCGGTTGTTCTTGCACGACAAGACTGCTAATGTCCCTAGTGAGGCCCCCGACACTCGATGCTTGGCACATGTAAGCGCCGGTATCTGCATAACCGATATTGCGAATGACCAATCTCGTGCCGTTCCCGACCACCTCGTATTTGTTTTCTTGATCAAGGACGAGGGGTGCATCATTTTTCAGCCACTCGACCCTTGGAAGAGGTTCGCCAACTACATGGCACCACATAATGGCTTCTTCTCCCGGTCGCTTCGACTGCAGTCGTGGTGTCACCCTAACTTCTGGTATGGCTGTTATATACATTAAAAAAACGTATTTAATTAATCTTTTCAATATTCATTATACTCGGCTTGCTAAAATATTTTTGTTTGTCATGATAATGTCATTTGGATTGATGCGACGAGCTATGAACTAGTTGTATAGTCATTTACAATCAAATCCAAAATCATTCTAGAAACACGAGTGCATCAAGAGAGATCTGATATAATCTTGAATACTGGGAGACATTATTGTTCAATATTTATTAAAATTCATATACGATTATTCCAAAAAATATTCTAAATTTAAGGAAAGAGCATTATTACCCATAATTTTGCTGTATCCCTTCGTCATTCCCGTTAGGAACATGTTTGTAAAGGTCCTAATTATGGGATGGAGTTATAGGAACAAATTATTTATTTCAAATTATTTATTTAAAATCGAAATTACTTAAAATCTCGATAGAAGGGCACGAGTTCAATTTTAAATATAACATATAATGTTTTGCCCAATAAGTGATGGATATTCATTTGGATATGAACTTTTGATGGATGCTCGAGAGAACATCACATTTTGATAGATGTGCGCGGGAAAACGTCAGATTGACAGTTGTTCATGAGAACAATACCGTTTAACAGACGTTCTGAAAAATATAATTTTTAACGGATGTTCTTAGGAACATGGCCTTTTAATAATTATATCCGTAAGAATATCAATCTTTCTTTATTTTAAACACATACTCGAGTTCGAAATGTGCTTTTGTTTTCGAGCTGATAGGTTGGGTTCAGTCATAGAGGATGCGACATTCGCGATCAAGAAATCGAAGTTTCAGAAAGAGATGCTTTATATTGATTGTCTTTCAATATTTTTATGAATCTGAATCTAAGTTTTTTAATAAATTCTATTCTATTCTATTCTATTCTATTCTATTCTATCCTTCCTGACAGAAACAAATATACTTCTTTTAACTTATCGACACTTTGTTAATTCTGAATATATATACATACGTGTATATTTGCAAACAAGCAAATTATGGCATTTTAAAGTCAACAATTTGGAAATGATTGAATATAAATATAAGAAATATTGTAAAAACTATCGTACTATACAAGTTCAACGTTGGTGAAAAAAAAAAATATAATAGCGACATAAAATATCGTAGTCAATCTGTGTAGCTACGAACTCTGCAAGATATTGATTACATACACTATGGCAATATTCATTGTATGACGAGCAGTACATTTCGTTTACTGGTAACTTAACTTAACTCTATACACCAATACGTTTCTTCTTCTCTTATCTATAGTAAAATACTGTCAGCAAATTCAATATTGTAACCATATACATATATGCCCGAGGATTTTTTAAAGCAGAAGTGGGATATAAAATTTTAATTCTTTTCTGCATATTCATATATCAAAAAGATATTATGATAATAAAATATTTTACACCACCCGTGATATTGACAAATATAAATATTGATAAAGTATATCCCTTTTCTGGTTGTGAAATATGAATCCTACACTTAATATATTTCATATTTCATTT
This sequence comes from Trichopria nigra, assembly GCA_030522945.1. Lineage (NCBI taxonomy): Eukaryota > Metazoa > Arthropoda > Insecta > Hymenoptera > Diapriidae > Trichopria > Trichopria nigra. The sequence continues at coordinate 4,572 of JAPYZR010002906.1, forward strand.
TTTTTTTAACTTGCAAATTGTACGAAACACACTTTTGTTTTAATATCGGCAACATAACAATGATCCACGTTTATTTTAATACCGTTTCATTGGGGGGTATTGCTAATAATATAACTTATTTAATGGAATCATGATAGTATAGCGACTCACTATGTACGGTTAGAACGTGCGTTTGAACTACTGCTTTGTTTCTTAAGGCATGGCACGTGTAATTTCCGGCATAAGCGAGCTGTACTCTCGTTAGGTAGAGACTGCCATCGTTGAAGACGCGTATCTGTGAAGAAACGAAAATTTCGTTATCGCATACGTCTGATTATAGTGCCTTTATAATTCATGAAAGAATTATATAATTATTAATAAATATGTTCATCGTTGTTACAATATCTGTGTGATTTTTTGCGAAGGGTATATTGATTTGAAAATCACAAATGAAAATCTGCTCTTTTTTATATTTCACTCTCCACATTTTTGGAAAGTTGCACAAATCATTACTTACGATACTCTTATACAATTTTAAATTCGACAATAATAAAATTAACATAATAAAATAAAATCAATAATTTTAATTGTGAAAATAAATAATTTATATCTTTGAAATCCTCGTAATATTAATATTTTAAGAAATGCAGGGGCCAATAAAGAATGCGGATTTTTTCTCGTTCTTTTCAATTTTTTCACAATTCAAGGAAAATCTTACCGCAAGAATTATAACGCATACATATATAGGAGAGACCGTAGCTTTATTACGATGCAGGATCAAAGTTGACAAATTCAATTTATTCTAAAGTGATAAGTCGAATTAATGTCGCCTTTCACCCAAACTAATGTAAGTTGCCGAGTTTGTACCAACTTTCATTGTTATGGCGTCATTAGTGTGGAGTATATGTGAGAATAACAGATTTTGGATGCTTCAAAGAAACCTTTGAAAGTTTTGGAAGTTGCATTTACTCCTGTATGTTATTATTTATGAATTCAGCTCTAGATTTATTGGAGTTGAATCTGAATAATAAAAGAAATATATTTTTATAAAATACAGTAAATAATAATATACAATTTCAAACAAAAAAAGTATGTTTTCATCTAAAAATAGCAATAATATGCGTGAAGAAAGAAAGAGAAAGAAACCTTTTTAATTTTGTATAAAACAACAATAGATTCGTATTCTGGGCGTTGTATATCAATTCTTGTATCGTAGCATTGCTTTGAGCAAAAAATATAATATTTCAAATGGATTCTTACATCTGACGATGACAGTATTACAAGATCAGCGTCATTTCTCCGCCATACAATTGGTGGTGGTGGCGTTCCATTTACGTCGCATTTTATTTCCACATTATCCCCGATCCTCGCCGATATGTAATTGATTTCCAACGATTTATCTAACGACACTACTGAAATACCTGTAAATATAAAATAAACAAATAATGATTATGCATTGCTATGATTGACGGATCACACGTACGGATATAGTTTATTGGAAAATAGTGCATTGCACATCAAGGTCGCAAAGACGACCACTCCATCTGTAGATCCTAGATGCACTTTTATGTAATCGCTCGATCTTTTTTATGTTTTTATTTAAATTAATTACGAATGTGAATGGAAAAATTACCTCCTAAAAGATTCCCCTTAAGAGATCGATAGGTAGTTATTAGTTTCAATACTATATATGTACATTGCTTTTAATAAGAGTTTTCATTTTACTTAGTCTAGGGCGGAAAGCTCGTAATTTCTGCCGAGTGAGATTATCACTGTATATTCTTCTTGTATTTTCTAACACAGAAATTATTGTGCAGCTTGGTTATATAAATAGAAATAAGGGAAACTTACTGTACAGTTTACTAAACGCCATGTAAAATTCATTAACGTCTAATCGACCATCTTTGTCCGCATCATCAAAACTGATGATGTGTTCGAGCGAACATCTTTGACTTAGTTGCAGGAGGTTCTCGTGTTCGGCAATTTGGGCGAGTTCTTCGCGCTCCAAATGCCCGTTGTTATTTAGATCGTAATGAGAGAACATAATACTGACGAGGTATTCTTTACTGAAGATTCCCTGGTCGTCTTGAGCCATTAATTTAGCGTGGCTATACAACAGCAAATTATCCTGGAAACGAAATGGGCATTTGACAAAAATGATATACAATTGCGGTTCGCAAACTGAATTTAGTAAACATTATACATATAATACGTATACCCTAGTAGAAATCTGTCCATTTTTTTCTTACACTATCCATTGCTCCTATGCCTTTAACATGGTAAATATCTAAACTGTCTAAGAATTGGCTAAGAAATGTTTTCATTTCTACCAGGGTATATGTATATAACTTTTTTAACGTTTATAATTTTTTTAAATTGCTCTACACCATAGTGAAAAAATATATATATAAATATTAAAAAAGTACAATTTGCAGAGGTTCACCTTCATAATTTCATAGTCCTGTGCGTTGCAATCATCTATTTTGTACTTATCCGAGTTTTCCGAGTCGATGAGATTATCGCTGATGTCTTTTTCATCTGGATTTTTATCCTGGACTGTGGACGGCGTAACATTTCCAAGCGGCAATACTTTCGGTGTTTCGTGGTGATATTCTGTAAAGATAGAATACCAAAATTCATATAGAACATCCCGCATACAGACGTTGAATTTGATAAGAGAGATAATATGTTTAGGTAAAAAGGCAAAAAAGCTTGTATATAGAAAAAAATGCTAATTCAAATTTTATAAATATATCATAAAATGTCGGTCCTGACAAAAAGTTGTACGTATCTTATCGGAAAGTTTTATTTTTTTAGTGATATAACAATATGCAATCGGATCGAAACATTTTTCCATTTGTTGATGTCTTTCCGATATATAAAAAAATATACATATAAAAATTTATATGAAAGAATGAAAGATGAAAACTCGAGGCAGTTTTGAATTGATTGAAGCACTACACTGGATATATATACTATATAATACATTTATAGGTGAATAATAACTTTTGAAAAAGAAAATACCGATCCTTATGCTTGATGAAGGGAATTTAAAAGACGATATAGAGGCTAAAGCGAAGTTTAATGCGGAAGAAATGCAATTTAAACTTTGACATTTGCGCATCAAAGTTGCTTCCGTTTCAGGCATGACCGATGCTTCTATTAAGCCTCTCCGTCCGCACGTCCCGGCAATATAGCCCGGCTATTGTCGCAGTCCTCGCATTCTTCGGCGCATATTGCTCGCGCTTAATACCGAACGATTAAATTAACGCGAGAATCGCATTAATTATTTGCGGCTATTCGCGGCTTTTACTAATAAAGCCCTTCTAGCTGCTGCACTCGCTTTGCTTTATGATGAAGCTTCTACCCTTTCCTTTTTCCCGTGCTTCATCAGTAGCTTTTCCGAACTTTGCCAAGTTCAACGCATCGCACGGAAAAGGATATTATACGCTTTAATATTTTAGACGCTCAAAATCTATCCTTGGTCAAATTTCACTGAACTTTCGTCGTCGACGCTTTACGAAGACATTATGTTATGGGAGTTGAACTATTTTACTTCAATTAGTCTGAAAGTATAAAGTATATGAAAATGAAGAAATTGTAATGAAGAAGTATCTCGTCATTGATTTTCCTTTCAATCATTACGGTTATTATTTAATAGTTTTACGATTATCATCAGCGTATATATGTAAGCTGGAAATCCACTGAATTTATGCAATGCAACACATCTACGTCTTAATGTTAATGAGATAATAAGTGATATGAAACATATCCGGAAGAATTGGAACCAGTATAGTACATTGTTCTCATAGCTATACTGATCAGCTGCTTATCCCAAATGGTATACAATGTACGTCCGATTGTTTCAATGCTGGACGTATATTGTTCCTTCCAAAATATGACGCGTTGGATTCTATAGACGTCCGTTATCAGTAAATATACATATGTTTGGATATCCTTGGCAAATTTTCGTCCATGGACAGAATCCTTTAGATGCTTCACATATACTCCAAAATGAAAATGACGTATAAAATCCGAACTTTATAATCGTCTGGACACATTTGGTTTGAGTTTAATCTTTCATACATTTCAATTAAAGAAACATTAGAATTTAAATTTCTTTACGAATGGACAGTGACAATGGGACTTTGGTATATCCTCGCGATATTTCTCCCTTGGTCCGGGGAGTTTCTGGAGCAGCGCTCATCCCCCGGCTGCGGAGGGATCGCTCCATTGCCAGGAAACTTTCGGAATAATAATATTACTCGCGCGTGCATTTCGCGTGTCGCCGGTTCCATTTCACGTTCCGTCGTTTCCTCCATTTACGGTTCTTCGATGCTCAAAAGCATGGCCAGTCGTGTTCGACGCCAAAGTTATACGTCGCTGTGATGTGATGCGTATATAAAATACTGATTTCTAAAGAAATCCCCAATAAACTCGAAAACTTGATTATACCTGCGGAAATCATCCCTGTGGAGAGAAAAGTTCATGCGCCCGCGTGCGGTTGCCCGTTATTGAAAATGTCGCCTTCGACGTAATAGACGTATGAGGTTAAAATTAACTTAAGGAGTTTAAGTGATGAATTAGTCCATCAATCAATTCATTCGTGAAATTTGCATGAAATGAGCATGTTCCCTTTCCCTACACTTTTACTTACGCCGTATACACGATGTGCTTGCGGTTAATGAAGTGAAAATTTGTTTCCATACTAACTTAGTATATGGAGATTATACGACATGGATGTCCGTGGGAGATATTTGTCGTGGAATTGACCAAGATTGTAAATACCAGTAGGTCTGAGGTCTAAGTACCAAGCACTTCTTCTGCTGTATCTTCTACATGTATATATAATATGTATAAGGCTACCAAAAATCCAGAAAAAATGGAATTTTTGGTCAATCTTCATGTGGGAATTCTCTCCTTGTTTAATATAGATCCTTGTATACATATTAATATTTTAGTTCACAGTGCGTTGCTTTAAATTATTCTTTTGACGATTTCTATGTTGACATTTAACGTTTAGCTTTTACACTTTCCAGAAAATTTGGAACATTTTAAAGAGGGAATATTCTCGTATGAGTACGAGCGCGTGTGTTTGTGAAGAGAGCGACACAAATATATATATATATCTATAGATGGATAGATAGACAAATTTACAAATAGAGAAAGAGAGGGAGAGATTGAAGGAAAAGGGAATTGAAAATTGAAAACGTACCTCCGTGCAAGACACGCAGGCACCGCATCAACCTGCTGGCAGTAAGAGGCGTACCCATGTTGCAAGCCGCCCTATGCAATTCGCAGTGATTGGCGTAAACCTTTCCGTCGCTGCCGCAAACTGGTCTGTGCCTTCTCGCGCATCTTTTGGTACAAATACAAACTGCCAAGCCATCAGAAGATACTTGGCATTCCCTGCCTGCTCCGCAATATTTGCCTAAACAGGGATCTGAAACCGAACGACGTGATTGCCATTAACTGATGCTACATCTCCTATACACACATATATGTATACTACATCGACACGAGACGATTTTACATTATGCTCTCGACGCATATATACACGGGAAATATTTGTGTAAACTGAGTCGTGCAACAACAACAACATCAACCACAAAAACAATGACAACGACGAGCGTTTACTTATATTTTCGGATGTTATATATATAATTAAGAATTTCGTTTTCTTATAATCGAACGTGATTTTAAGACTTGATCAAATCTTATTATATATTTTATATTTAGAGCAAATTTGTCTGGTTCGAATGTTCAACAATTTACGACGATTGAGTTTGTCTCGTAATTTATCTTTGTGTATATTGTAAGAAAAGTATATGACGAAAGTTATGAATGACGAGGACGTTCACTGCTTACAAATAGAGGACGTACAATGGACGTACAATGGACGTAAATAGGTTTTTTAACGTATATGGGCATCTATTATTCGAACATATCTTGACACCCTATGAACGTCCAATTGTCGTCCATGGAAAAACGAATGTAAAGTGCACATGTCCAGGTGCTAATTGGGAACACGTAGTTATATATGTTGCTACTGACTACTTTGTATCATGATTAACAAATCAGATTATTCGTTCCTTTATCTTTGGACATTACATTTTTATACTATATTCTTTAACTTTTATGCGATTAAATTTGTTTCGAAAGCACGAAGAATAATTTCGGTGCCTTTGTATATATACATATATATCAATCGTAATCTACTGAATATTATAATATAAAGGGGTGCAAGATTTGAGGTGCAGCGACATAAATCAGTACATATTCAAATGAGGCAATATATAGGTCGTATCGATTTGTGAAACTTCTGTCGATTTATCGAAAATATAGGAAATTTGGTGGTCGAAACTTATGACTGGTTCGATTTACAATAAAGCATTGTGGAATGGATCTGAGCGCGACGGGGACGTTAGTATATATATACCACAGCAGGAGTCGATCTCTATGCTAATTCCGGAATCGGAAGTGAGATATTCAATTTGTGATCCTCCACTGACTACCAGATGTTCCCATATACCTCATTCTGGGCCCGTCGAAATCCGACGAATGAAAAAAAATTCAATTTTCAAGAAAATTTGACGCTCGATCACTCTGCCAACAAATACCACTTATATACTTTAAATCTTTTTCTTTTTCTTTACAATAATAAGATTCAGAAGTTACACAATAAGTCTAACGTAGGAAGACAACAATGTATGTATTATAGAAAATTTTCAATTTTATGTGTATTGTAAGAAAACACTAACAAAACTGTAAAAGCTTTTTTCTTGAAATTACGTTTTTCAAATTGTCTTGAAGCATAAATCCATCAATTTTTAACCAATTGACTTGAAATTTTAACAATTCCTTTTTAACAAGATTTCGAATAGAAGTAAGTAGGATTCTTTTGAAAATAATATTAACAATTGCAAAAATTATAACAAAAATCGAAGTCATTTTTTAAAAAACTTGCCATTTCTTCAAAATTCAATTTTTTTTTTAATTCTTATGTATTTCTCTAGTTACTACCTCATAGATGAAGAACAAATTTTTTTCTTTGTTTCGGGGCGACATTTACTCAAGATGTGCTGCAAGCCTTTGCACGATTTTTATAAAACATTACTTTTTTTACGCTGCATTTTATCGCCGTTTTGTGCAACCGATTTAAAAAATATATATATATATATATAAATGAATGAATGTTTTAAACTAAGTTTGTTTTTGTGGTTTTGATGCAAAGTTAAAATTAACGATGAATACGTGTTACCAGATTAGAATATATTTAAATCGTCATAATATTTTCGTAAATAATGTCTTACTTTTTAATTGTTAGAATATTTGTATATTTACAATTGTTTTTGTAGAATCTTTGACGAATGCTACAATAAATGTCAAAATGTCAGGACATTTTTTTGTTATTTTTTATTATCCTAACAAACCAAAAATGTATATATATATATATAGTAACTAGAGAAGTACATATAAGAATTAAAAAAAAATTGAATTTTGAAGAAATGGCAAGTTTTTTAAAAAATATATATATATATATATATATATTATTATTATTATTTTGTAATTATTCTTTGCTATTTAGATGAATGGACAATTACTTGGACCAATGAAATCTACGCATTTAATAAGTAAATTTTGAAGTGAAATTGGGCAAGATAAATCATATTTTTTTTTTTTTGTAATATTCGACTATCGAAACGTCATGAGAAGTCGCTGTACCGAGTTGACATCGATGGGGCCGAATAATTTTTCTACACTTTTATCCATTCAAAATATTTCTGATGTAATTCTCGTGATTGTCGTCGTGATTGTCATCGTTGTCATTTTCGTCATTGTAAGCATTATATCATCGGCGTCGAGAAATGTTTTCTTTCATTATAATTGCGGAGAAAAATTAGACAATCAGGACATATATTAATAGTGTGATTTTTGTTATTATGTCGAATTGATTAGAGCGTGAGAAATGTGCCGAATTATACACATTATAGGGGGAGTTACATTTATCAGTTTAGTCATTTATCTGATCGTCCTTAATTATTATTCTCCGGGATGGGATAAATTTTAATGAAAAGTTGTCAGTATACGTGATATGAGCCGCGTATTATGAAGACGCAAATGGAGGCGAGCCTAACCTCTTTTAACATTGCAGTGGAAAATGGTTTGAAACGTTACCTTTTACATTACTACACGTGTAGTGTCGTTGAAATATTGAACAATTAACGCGTGCAATGAATGACATCCATGATATTATTTATTTTTTACGTCTAAAGTATCGTGTATTGTTTGATGAGGGTTAGGAAACAGTGCGGTAGGGGTGCAATATTATTGTAGGGATATAAATCTTTGGGAAAAATGTCAGAATTGTTAAAGTGATTTGAATTTTAGTTGCAAGTTACGCAGTGATGGGAAGATTGAGAAAACAATAGACGACACGAGGAGAAGCATGGATCTTACTCACTTTCCTCCAACAAGTTCTCTTTGAGGACGGCGGCTGGCGTTGGCGAATTCGAATTTTCCGTAGTACTTTCTGGGGAACTGGTCGTTACGAATTCCGCGAGCGTTGCCGGGAAATCGCGATGGCGCCTCGAGTGCTGAAACACAGAAGGAAGAAATTAAATTGATTTCCAGTAATTTAAGGCTAACTGAACTTACGATAGGATAATACGAAATGGAACCCACGCGATTTCGAGGACGAGAGTTCGCGCGTTAACTTTCAGTCAGTTTCGGATCGATTCTGGTGTAATCTTTGTCGGATGCGGGTAAGTTGCTCGTCCCCGAACCGATTCCAAGTTATGCTCCATTAGAAGCGAAACCCGATCTCCGATTTAACGATGTCGGCGACGGAATATTTTTTGGACTTGCCGTTTTATCAAACTTCATTATTCGTCTTCGGTACTTAACTGTCGGTCGATTGATTACATCAAAGCGGAATAATATGACTTCAAATCGAATTGTTCGGTTACCGATTAAAACTTTCGGGCACGCTTAACCCTACGCTTCTTATTATACATAACTTGTATGTAATAGTTAACAAATAGTCATTAATCACTATAGTTAAATGTCAAGAGCTTTGTGCTCATTCGTCTATCTTAATTTGTTAGAATTGCTAATTATTTCCTCTGATTAAATGGTTAAAAAATAAATGGGTCTCTCGTAATATTTATTTTAGGATACCCTTGATGCATATGATAAACTAGGGGCTTCGCCCTTGCGGCCTTCGGCCGCCAACCCCACAATTTACATTCGTAAATTTAGTTACAACATATGTTGAGACGCAATACATGATACAACAATCGAGTGTTTATATCACGTAAACAAGTTAAAAAAGTTAACATTACAAACTGAGTATACTAGGTACGGTATGTTACTACTTCTGAAAACGTTATAACTCGATAACATTTAGTAAACTCGGAAAAATATGTGATTATTTTATGTATACGATGATAAAAATTGGCGGCCTGATATACTGATGTTGCCATTTTGAACAACAGGTCTAATATATAACACACGGAATTGAAACAAAAGAACAAGCATATAGTTGCACACACACACACACACAAAACATTTCCTTTAATTTAAAGCAATTCCTTTAAAGCAATTAAAGCTCAGGTTTTACTACTGACGTAAATAGTAACAGACCCTGCTGATTGGACATAATTTGTAACCTTCATTTTTTTTACGTTCCCACGTGATACGTCAACAGAACATTTTGGTTGAAATGTTATGTATCATCACGCTCTAACTACATTTACAAATTTTAAAGGTTCAATGCCTGGAAAACTCCCAGTATCTGTATAAGCATCCTCCTTTAATTATGCAGTAGAATCTCCGTTATCGAATACTTCCGAAATCGAATACTCGGTTCCGGTATTTAACGAATATTTTCTTTTCTTTCCTGCTGTCCACACCCTATAGACTGCAATTCTTATAATGAGAAGATAGGGCATGTGTGGCAGAAGAATGCCTACGTTCATCTGCCAAAGGGTAGGGGCCGAGTTTTCTTACCAAATATTCGTTGACAAAAGTTTAAATCTCAGCGACAAAAAAATTAATCAAAACGAACCTTTTTCAATTCCGAAGTATATGCTTCCGAATTAAAAAAAAAAAAAAAAAACGCTTTGAGTTTTGAATCTCTTTGAATCCTTAATAAATTCAAAGACTAGAATCAATAGATTTGAAGAATTAACATATATTTAAAAGTATTGAATGTTGTTTTCTCGACTATTTTTTAAATCCCTTGTATTTTCTTCAAAGCTAAGAATTAAATCGAATTTTCCATGGAATTAAAAAATTTATAATTTTATTTCTTCTTGAATCCCTTTTCGTTTGCTGAGATACCTCGGTTTGTTCCTTCAAAGGAGGTTTAATTGTGTTTACAACGCAAGAATATTTTCTTGATAATTTTCAATTAAAGCGGCACTTTAAAATCCATTTATGCCTGATATATATATTATGATATGGATTTTAGATTACATGTTGTGTATAAAATTTCTATATCAAGTTGCAGGTTACACTAAATGCGAGTCTCTGATTAAATATAATAAATTTCTTGTTGTTTATCCAACAACAACAGAAGTATAAATACGATTTTATAATTATTATTGTGATTCACATTTTATGTTATTTAGGATTGAAAAGCTAAGGTTAACAAATTACATAAAGTATATTGCCGCTTATTCCTCTATTTACAAATATAAGGACATCAGCGGATAAAGAGACGCGATTAAATCGACACATTGGTGAAATTATTCTACATCAGTTTTCCACGCCATTTCCAATGCATATATATTGTAACACGGCGGTTACAATAACCGATTCAGCACGGAGAAATAAGCGAAGAAAGAAGAGAAAATGAGATTCTGGCATATGACGCTATGTTGCCTCCACCTTATTAGGAATTCCCCCATCCTCAAGTACCCCCCACCCTTACCCCTGGCCATATTGCCCCTTTTGAAAAAGACTCGAATTTTGGAATTAATAATATAATAAGAATTTTGAATTATAATATATACGAAGAAATAAATGCGACACATATAGTGAACGGTTTGTTTACTTCCAGTGTCCCAAGGTTGTAAACAAGTGTGCGTACATATCAATGCTCCTGTTTGTATCAAAAGTTCAAAGACCCGTGGCAACAATGCCCGGTAATCGTGTCTTTGTTTAATTGCGTATTCATATACCAGCAATTGAGTCGGC
>JAPYZR010002907.1:0-37675 GCA_030522945.1 Trichopria nigra
GATATATTTCATTACATTTATTCTGAAGAGGGCCTAGATCCAGGCCGAAAATTATTTTTTGATGGTTCTTTGAACCTGTTTTGACGTACAGTGACCGTTCTTACTTATTTTTGAAATTAATTATCGTAATCGGTCAAGAAATTTTGATTTTACAATTTATCGTTATATCTTTACTACTATTTTTACTCCTGGATACGTATCCGAATCCGCCAATGGTAATTTCGTTCGATGTGTACAAATAGAAAAATTGGCATGTAACACTAATACATGAACAGCGTAAAATTTATATTTTCAATAATTTGCATCATACTATATACCTACGCAAGATAATGAGATTCTTACTCTGAATCACTTTAATTTCAGAAAACACTTGAATTGAAATTGGCGAAGATGAGGATAACCCCTTTGAAGTCGATGTCGAAGAATGTTTTCTAAGTCTATAAGAGGTCGACTTTAAAAGTAGGGTGGAATTAGTTCGTCCGTCATCCAATAAAAGCGCTCGCGAATGGAGATTTGAAATGCAAACCAAGCCCCTTTCAATGATTACAGCCGATTGCTGCGATTGGAGACGGTTCTCGAAGGGGAATCGCCATTTTAAAGCGCAACCCTCTCTCCGACGCATGGATTCGTCGTTCGACTCTCCCTAATCTACCGAGAGAGATCGCCAGATTTCTCGCGTACTCTCAAACCAACCCGTCGACAACTCGCACTTGAGCTTCCTTCGGCTCATCCTCTTATCCTCGATTAGATCGAGCGAGTCCTGGAAGCTTAGAGTTCTCTTGATTTTTATCACGATTCGAAATACACATCCGTTACCCAAGTACTTGGGCCACTGTTAAAAAATTCAGCACATTAAGAGAATTCCCTTGTTAAGAAAGGGCATTAGCGAATTTCGGAATGCGGCTTTTCTCTCGCGACAGCTGGTAACAATGAATCCCCTCTTAAGCGAATAAACACACTCTCCGTCAATCGCTTCGTCATTCTCTTCTGTAGTTCTCAAGATCTGGATGTTCACCGACCCTTCATGCAGTATATATGGATTGCCGGTGAATATATAAGATGTTGCTGTAACGAACTTTAAAAAAAATTGAATTAGTCTACATAATGAAATTATGTCGAGTTTCGATCTGCATCAAAATCGAACTAACCCGGATATGTTAATTTATATCAATTTTAATGAAATCTTGGCACTTGTGGTGTTTCGCGACTAAGCCCATATAACGTTGGTTAAAGCGGATTATTACTAAAGGTCGAACGTCAGTTATTCTTCGCGTCATCGGCGAATTTCCGACGCATTCATCGATCCTGGGGATTATCGCGACTCGAACCGGGTCTCTTCCCCCCTATAGTGCGATAGGAGAAAAAAACTTTGAAAAAACGCGCTAACTTATTTTGTAGGGGTGGATGGTCAACTGTCCTCGATCGGTTTTAAATTTAGGGTAGCTCCATTACAGTATGGGATTCTGAACGTCTGACTCTTTTCAGATTAGATTGTACGTGTGTTGATTTCTCGTTGAAGCTTTATGCGGATTTAAAGGTGGGAAGAAAATGACATTAATTAGATGTGATAAACTGACCGTAACTTGATGATTTGTAGGGTTGTCACTTTGTTGAGTGACAATGAACATTTCGTGCACCTGAATGAAATATAGGCGAAAGCCGAAATCCTAGAGTGGGAGAAATCGGGCGATGTTCTCAAGCATCTTCGGGCCCGGAGATCGCGTTTACGTTATAATCAAGTGTGGCCAATGGTTAACGAGGAATGCAACTCATAACGCTTAATTAAGGCGCGGTTTCGCGAAGGACGCAGCGGAGGCCCGGACGCGATCGTGACCGGCCGCAAGAGCGCGCGGAACGCGGCCAGATCGTGCGATAAGCATCTGATACAGCGCCCTCCCAAGATCGCGACGAAGGAACCTGTAATGAACACACAGAATGCATCCTTAGGGCGCAGCTTCATTCGCTTATGAGATTTTTGTCTAGCATCTTCGTGAAAACTGGCTCTTTTGTTCCAGGTATTTTTCTATCTATTTTATCATTTTTTTTTTTTTTTTTTTTTTTTTTTTTTTTTTTTTTTTTTTTTTTTTTGTGAAAAATTGATATTTATACTTTTATGGTTTTTTCAGTTTTTATCGTTGGATGCTTATCTTCATTTAATATTCGAGCATTAAAGAACTCGATTCATGAGAACAATAGGTTTAGTAAATATAGGAATAATGCAAAATAACAGTGCATTACATGAAATACAACAGAAAAGTGGACAATTAAGTTATGTATAAAACGGACAAACGTAGTGCTTTCCCAACATTGGACCTTAGAAAAGGAAAACATTTTTTTTTGCATCTGGAACAAAACATTGTTACGTGCCAAGCCAAAAAATCGGTATCTCGGATCGACGTAAAACTTTATTTATTCTATTTATGCATGTCATAAATAAAATTTCGATCTAGGTGATTCTAATAGATTTTTCGATGTTCTTTCGATTGTATGTTGAATTGCATTTTGCAAAATTTTCGAGATACCGATTTTTTGGCTTGGGACATTTCACGTAAAATGCCCTAAATATATGTTTATTTTTTATTTCTGTTACCTTCAACAAATTGTCAATTTCAAATAGTTCAAAGTAGTCAATTTCTGCAAAACGTTTCAAATATGATTAATAACTAAAGTTATAACTCCGATCATAACGCTGCTAATTCCGAGTATCGACAATGTTACAAACGTTTCAAATGAATCGTTTTATAAAACCAATTTAATTCATTTTTGCCAGAACAGAGAGAGTCGCGAAATGGAGTAAAATCGAAATGAGTAAAATGATTGCGATCACAGTAAAGAAATTAGTTCGAACTCGTCGTTTCGTTCGTTGTATGGAACTGCAAATGAAAATAATACGTCTCGTTTGTCGGCTCCTGTCAGAAACAAGATGGCGCTTGAGCTAATTAATTACATTTTCGCTCGCACTCGTCCTAATTCGATTTCGCGTGATCGAGTTGTTGCTTCTGTTTTTTATTAGACTCTGTTTCTTTATTTCTCGTTCTTCCTTTTCTCTCCATACCGTTTATTCCATTTTATTGCTTATGACTCTTTTTTTTACTCATATACCCTTATCGCCCACTTCCCATCCTTTTTTACGACGTTTTCATCGGTTTCTCAATGTTGAATTCTTAATGTTTTTCATTTATAAATTTTCAGCGCGTACCTTCTCCTTGTATCGTATTTATTTCTTCTTCACTTTATTTACACTGTTTTATTTATGCAATTTTTCTTTTGTTTTTGCGTTAGAATACTATAGACAGGTATCTATAAATCTGAATACTTCTGAACGAAATTACCTACCGACAGAGCGCTTCATAAATTTAAAAAAAAAATGACAAAATTTGCATTATCGATAGGGTCGATTAAAAAGTTGCATTATTGCAATTAACCATTTTTATTTTTATTTATTTTTTTTTTTTTTATTTACTATAGAAAACGAATAGAACATGTCAAAAACGAGCATACGCTTCTGTTCCCAATATATGTAATGAAAAGTAGAGTAACAATTCTCCAAATAGATTCGAGCACTAATTGAAGCTTTGATTCGGAATATCGGAACGGAATGGGAAAGGCGTGGAAAAATCCTCGGTAAACCAGGTGGGTGAAAATAGAAGTTTTCGCTTCATTTCTTCGCGGCTCGGATAATTGCCGAGGCAGGAAAAAGTTTTTTAATGACGGAAAATCTAATATATTATATCGTTGTGCTTTTGCTACTCTTCGTGGTAAGTTTTTGCAATTAAGTTACGACTAACGGCCACCCACCTAAGCGCGGGATAATATAGAGTAGACGAAAAGAGCCGTAAAGGAAAAGCTCAAGCATGACAAAGAAACCGTAATAAGAAAGCGATTGTATATATATACAGTTTAGAGAGCCCGCAATTGTAATGGTATATATATGGGTTTTAAGATATTATTCCGTACAATAAAGTTGCAGAAAATTGTGTTTTAATATCATTACAATCAATATTCTGACTATATAATTAACCGATATATGTTTCTATCTGCTGTTGTATTTCGATTGATTTGTCACTGTATTGTTAGTAAACATGTAAATATTTAAACAGGACAGAATGTGACATGGTATATAGGGATTGTAGTGAGAAAGAAAAATGAGTGGTGGAAAAAGAGTAAATAAGTCAAGAATGCTAATAAATACCTGAACGTCGCGTATGATAAAGAAAAAATATATGAAAGACAGGAGAGAGATCGAAAGGGATGAGGAGAAGAAACGAAGCACTGGCGCAATTGCGGGCGGGTCGTTCGCAAGAGTGGAAAACAATAAAGGGGTTCTGCTAATCCGCACGATATATTATATCCAATAAGAGTGCTTCTGGCAGCAGCAACTCGAGCGGGAATAGGTGCATTCTGGTATCTCGGAAATCCGCTAAAGAAAATATTAACTACAATATGTATTTTACGCGAGATGGGATATGTATGATGAATAGATATCCATATAGTCATAGAGTTATTAATTAATGGCGATATTCATTTTAACATCAAACAAAAAAGGTGTATTCAATTTTCAATTTGGTCTCCACCAAGATTTTGTTGGTCCTATACAATTATTGTTTCGCAACAGCAAATTTGAAACCTCTTAGCCCTCGAGAATCAATGATTTCTTTAAAAACAAAGAACAATTCTGGATGTGATCGTATAATGAGAGGGCATCAAGATAGGAAGGAAAAGTATTCCGAACATCATTGCTTAGTACGTCCAACATTGCATTTACCATCCGGAAAATGTTCGGGCGTGGCCCCTTTCCGAGAACGTTGCATTGCTCTTCACGGTCCCTATTGAGACCTGCCGTTTTAATAAAGTCATTAATGTAATATTCGTATAATTTGTCGATAAAATTAGTATTTCAGACATCTTATACTGGCAGTGCGGTGGCGTGCTGCAGACTCGTATTATCGACATCTGCGCTAGAGCGCACTTAACAGCCGAGTATGCTCAAAATGTTTGTAGAGCTTAAAGCTATAGCTGGTATCGGATTAAAGTGCACGGCAATAACGCTCATTGAGTTAATTGCCGACAAACTTGCCTAATTACCGCACGCAATTACAAAATTACGACGACGGGCCGGATGGATCGCGCATACATAAAACCTAATTGTACGCAGGACTCTGAGCTAATTATAGCAAATGTTTGTTATAATACGCATTAAACGTCTTACGCACGCCTCGTATTTTTGCCATTTGCATCCGATGAATATTTCATGCATGCCGCGGGTAAGGCAGAACACGCGAGTATCCGCGGAAGCGCTCCACTCCATATCTCCCTATCAACGGAAATCGCACGAAAACTGTCAAAACCGGCCGTGCATCTGGTTCTGATGTTCTCATTCATCAGCGATGAACAAGAGCATATTCAACACTGATTAACAGGGGAGATTTTCGAGAAGACATATTATAGCTCGATACTATCTATATACTTCGAATCAGAATATAGCTCTGAGAAATGATGGTCTTTTGTAACAATAGGGCGTTCAATGCTGGAGATTAGTTGTAAGCAAATTGTGATTAATTAATTTACATATATGTAGCTATAGTTGCAGTAGAGTATATATATATATATATTCTAAGAAGTGAAAAGGGGCGGATATCTTCATTGTCTTATCAGCTACATGAATTTCAGAAAAAAAAATAGAAATTAGAATTTTTTGACTTTTCTTTTTCCGCATCAACAATTACAACTTTAGAATCGTTGGATTATATATATATTATATTGAGCACTTGAGTAATTATGAATTTAATGATCAGACCAAATCATCAAAGCTTCTGTTGACATTTGACATAATTGTTATTAAAGAGGATGAAAATCCAATTGATATAAAATTAATGTATATCCGGCTATAACAGTCCAACAGTAGTAGAAATCTCATAAGTGACGAAAAAAGTGTTGTTAACGGGGTTCAAAGACACATCTAATAAAAGGGGTGGCACGCGCCGAACAATCGAACCCTTCCGTGTGCCAAGAGAGAGAGAGAGTTAGATGCTATTCGATTTCAAATAATTTTTTCGACTGTCGTCTTGTTCTTCCTCTTGGCTGTTTTTTCCCTGATGTGCCAGACCCTCGAGTTACGGCCTCGGACAATGATGCCATCTGCGTCGAGGGCGTGTGCTGTAGTCCCGGCCCTTTTGGACAGCAATTATTTCGGAATCCATCAGTTTTTCCACCGGATTATCTGAATTGTTTGCGAGCGATTAGCAAGCCCGTAATGATCGATCCATCGATCATGAAATTCGGCATGTATTCGCGTCGTTACTCGCTCACTTTATTGCAGAGACAAGCAGTCAGATCGAACCAGACGTCCGCAGTTTTCGAAATTATTCTAATAATGATACGGATGACTAAACTGAACTTGTATTGAAATAGTGTGTCATACCATTATTGTCGATGCAGGAACTGTTTATGTGTTTCGTGAAATATAATCAACAATTCCAAGATGGTCAGAAAATAGAACCTGCAAATCGTCGCTTTTCACATACTCGACAAAATAAGAATCATTATCGTTAAGATTCCGCCCGCGTTTAGTGAATCGATAATCGGTAATCGCAATCACGTGATATTGGCTTATTTTCACGTTGCATTATCTCCCCCTTGGTTACTACATCATACAATTCCTGTAATTGGACAATAAGTGCAGTGGTGAGTATCTCCTTTCTTACGGCTCTAGGTTTTTCAACTCATTCTTCCCTTCTCTCCTTCCTCCCGACTACGTAGCGTCCAGAAGAAATTACTGGAATACATTTTCAGCCACATCGACGAGGGATATAATCTTGTCCTCCAAGATTTTTATTGAAGTACTAAAAAGACGTCCCATCATGTCAATTTTCATATTTATTTGTCTACTTTTCTCTTATAAAAAACTTATGCTATACTTTCGAAAACTTCATAAAATCATAAAATATTTACACACATCTTGCACTGATCTCAGGATTCTTTGAATTTCTCGATTTCCTGGAATTCAAGAACTGCATTGGAAATGCTTCGGAACTCACGGAATTCGTTAAAATTAACGAGACAATCTGAAAACGTGCAAGAATTCTCCTATTCCTTTAAGACTCTCGGATCACCTGGAAATAATTTGTCCGCAAGATTTACAAAAAAGAAAAATCGATTAATTTTCATTTTACGGAAAATTTGATAAAATTTATACACATTGAAGCGAACGCTCTTGAAGAATCTGGAAACAGGCATGTCCAGGCTCTCTTATCCCGAATTTCTTTCGCAACCATTTCGAGCGAGTGCGGAAAAGGCTTTTCATGGTAAGAAGCGGGTAAAGAAGAAAATTCACCACCGTTTTCTACCCACCTCCGCACCTTGGACGGGTGGCGCGAGGTTCGTTGTACAAGACGGTCGTCATGGAAACTCGCGAGATCAAGCAGGAGCAATGGGGGGCGACGGCGGGGGCAAGTCGCCGCGAGCGCCAGCGAAAGAGAGGGGTTGATTTCTTCATAACGCCCGCCATTATCGCGCAACCCCCCCTCCTCCCACCCCCAACCTCACTCTCCTCATTATGTCCCGAAGCGGAAGGGAATATTCTTGTTTCAAAAATAATTCGCGAGCGCCCCCGCGTTAATGGCGCCGTTTGTAATTGGAAAAAGTCTCGAGAACATATCGCCAAGGTTCTATATAGCCCTTCCCCGCTGCTACCCTGGAATTTCTCTTTTTCCTCATGAACGAATTTCTGTAATTTTTCTCCTGCTCAAAAACAGATTCATCAACTTCATTTTTCGAATTACGAAATTAATTGCGGTGTTACGACTGACGTTCAATTATGACGTAGCTAAATATTAACAATTATTCATGTTTGGGCGCTGTAAGTCGGTCAGAGTGACTTTATATTTTATCAAGATTAATAGTTTATCTGTAAATGAAATCATAGTTTGTGGTTTAAGTGTTTTTTTCATTATTAGACAGTAGATGGCGCGCTAGATCGCTGCAATCTCTCGCAAGTAGCGAAGATTGTTTTCACGTCCCTGCGGTCGAATGTCGCCTATTTTCAGTTACCTCCAATTATGCATTTGTACCCTTTATAAGGTAAATTCATTTAATGAAAGTTTGTCATTTATCCTTCATGAATAATACTCTTGTCGTTTTCATCTTTTAGTGAAAAGTATGTTATTGAAGTAAAATTTGTCTTCCAATGGAGTTTGAATCAATTCACGTTAGACAGGCAAATTATATTATGTATGAAAGTTCGAAAAGTTCACCGAAGCGAATGACAACTGCTAATCATGATTTTTTTCGGAATTAGGTTGTTAATTATTAATGTTGTACACGAGTTCTATATTATGTGTACAACTCGCGTTGCCGGAAAATGTATGCGCCTCTATAGAATTTTCCGTCATACGTTTTAATCGCAGATCAGAAAAACAACCACGACTGCGATTACTATAATACGACCTCTTTGTATTACCAATGCCTATTCTTCGAATTATCGACTGCCAAGGGGTGGATTCCCGGTAGTGCGCGATAGCTGCTTCCAAAGAAACATGTTTTCCATATCGGCGATCCACTCGCATATGGGATAGGTTGTTAAAAATTGATGCGAGGGCCGCCACGCAAACTAGATTCGAAACCGCATCTGGTATTCATGGTGGCGAGGAAGAAAGCAGAAAAAGCATTTGCAACCTACAGAAAGACCACCTACGCGTGCGAAGATCGTATAAGTATGTATTTGTACGTATGGCCGAAGTTCGATAAGTTCATATATTTTTTGGCGTCCAGTGCCGCAACGTAAATTCAAATTAATGCAAATATATTGAAGCTGAAAACATTGAATTACGTAACTTTATCTTTAAGTCCTTAATTTGGTGTATCAGTGAATATATTGTTTCATTAATGGAAAAAGAGAATTCGAAATTGTGATGTTTCCTAGATTGACAGGGGCCAAACATCGTTTAACAGTATAACATTCGATGGCAAATCTGTGCTCTGAAAAATACGTGGAAAATGTATTGATTTTCGAGCGGTATGACCGTGCGTACCCACTCGTAACCATAGAGTCGATTACAACATATCTCACCATCGAGGGAACTGCTTCGGTGAACTATGACTGCTCAGTTTCATAAGTAATGTTTGAGGTTTCACGCAGTTGTTGTGGTCAGCATCGAGCCGCAAATGTGGTGTTGAATATTTTAACGTGCCTGTCATCCGATTGTTCGGGATTCACGAAGCTTCGGATTATTATGACTTTTATTACTTTTCCCTCTGACACGAAGCTTTCGCGCAAAATTCGCGTGCCTGAATCCTCCTTTGATATGAAATTGACGTCCTTTTTTATTGTATGAAAAATATCATTTCGAATTCTTATGCTAAGTAAAAATTGAGACATTCTCAAGCAAACGAAGGAAATTCTCCTATTAACCGAGACAATTCTAAATAGTTCGTCTAGAAAATGTTAAGACAAGAATTGCATGCATTTTTGGCCATATATAATATGTTTGAATAGAGATACATGTAGTTCATCTGCTGCATTATTATCCTCAATACTGAAACCTCCGGTAACAGTTTGATTCCAAAATATCGTAAGATTGAGAAATGATTAGCAGTTTTAATTTTAGTTTGGGCTTATATTATCCGAGGCAGTTATGCCCTAACAGTCAGGCGGATCTAACCTTTATGAATACTAAGGGTCCTTGCACGCGATTCGCGGCTGTCAGGAAACCGGAACGAGCCTTAATAATAAATCCGCTGTCGGTAGTTCGTCATTCTCGGGAAATCGAGCAAGCGGAGTGTCCAGCCTCGTATGAGAATCACTTCGTCAGAGTCTCGGAATTTCCGTGACAATCCATTTCTCAACGACCTTCTCTTCGTTATTAAGGGTACATCGTAAATAGAATTTTATAGAATACGACTCTCCGCGATTCTTAACCATGTAAGGTGATTGTAGGATGTCCATTTTTGATAGTAAGTTAAAAATGTATGAAACAATCATTTTAATCATTCATTTTATCGACGATATTTCACCGGGGAAAAAAAAAGTACAAATGATTACAATCTAAATGAAGTCTTAGATTTGTCTCATTCTAGTAGGTACCTTCAATTCTATAGTTAAACCTCGAATTAAGCTAATCTTGGTTTATCAAGTCTATTTTCGAGTTTTCATTGTTTGTAAGTTTTGCGCAATTGTAACAGCTGAACAAAAAAAAGAATGCCAAACCTACAGTGCTTGAATAGTGGTAGAAAAAAAATCTTTTCCAGAAGGGGTCCAGTAAGTTAAGTCCTATGTAATTTATAACGCGTCAACAATTTCGCTAAGGATTCGTTGGTAAAGCTTCCAATTTGATTAAAATGATTACGTATAATCTCGATGGATAGTAGAAATACGAGTGCCATCAGCATAGCACCCAGAAATAATATTATTGTAATAATGAAGTTCAGCAGCGATTCCCATTAAATAAAATAATGACGGGCATGTCCAAGATCCCTGAAATGTTGTATTTCATCGATATTCAAATAATCTATTTGGCGCCCCTGGTGATTCCCGACGAGACAGGGAAGACTCGATCAATTGAGTTGCGAGAAAGAGAAAGATAGTGGGAGTGATAAAAGATAGCGTGGCAATTCGGCGAAAAGATGACCACCATACGTCACGTGATGGGACGCTGCTGGTCGACCCCTTCAAGACCGTCCAGTTACGACGCCCTGGAGGATCGCAATTCACCCCGAGAGCACACTGTATTCAGATAATCCTACCTTCCTTGCGAGCGGCTCGGGGACATTTCAATACTGGTTCTTATGGGACATCTCGCGACCAAATACAGCCGGATATTTATATTGAGTCTAAGATGTGCGCCTTTTTCCAATAAAACATAAGACTCTGTGGAGTTTTAAATTATACAAATCTATTTGAATTCTATTACTATCAGAAAGAAAATATACACATTATAAGTATGTCTGTTTTCTGTTACAGCAAGCGATGCTCTTGGAAGAGTCGACAAGGAACCTGTCTCCCCGGGATCCCTGCACGGTGAGTTGCATTTGTAATCGAAAAAAAAATGTTCCGACATCTGCGAATTCTACGAACTATGTCAATTCTGCGTCAATCGGGCGCCGAAAGTCTGAAATACCCGAAACTGAGTTGCTCCTCTGTTCTGAGCTAATTCTTTCTCCGTAAACTATGTCATAAAGGCAATTACAGTAATGCTAAGAGAACCGTGGTTTGTCATTTACTTCAAGAACCCTCGTAGCCGCACGGGGAGCGCTGTGCGTAACTCCCTGTTAAGTTTGCGTTTGCCTGCTGTATTATCTAGATCTACGACTGCTAAATAATAACAAACGATCCTTTCCGACGGATCGTAAAAAGTCTTCGCCGATTTCGAAGTCAACCAAGAAGCACCCCCCGATAATTAACCGACAATTTACAATTTGCAAAACTAAGCGCCACCGCCCGAGGAACATCTTCTCTGATGACCGCCACCGATTTCCCCCTTTACTTTTCTCTCCTTCTTTCATTAAACCCATGAAGTCATTCCGTCCTTTCCTTAGTCTTGCGTTTCCGTTTTTACCGATGCTTTTGTTTCGACTAGAAATTTGGCGCCGAAGTCCAAGGTACAATTGCAACAGAATTGGCAGGGTTACGATCACGTGACACTGGCAAAAAACGAAGAAGCTAGCGCTTCTTGCCCCCTCGGTCTAATCCTGAGCGAGAATCGACAGAAAGAAAGGTGAACAGAGGCGTTCTCATCAGAGGTTCGTGAGAAACTTGTTTACATAGAAATTGGCCTCCATTTCGAGCTGCATATCATTTGTTACCGGTTCCCATCAGTCGGGTAGTTCAAATGTGTTCATGCATACCGATGCAGCTGTAGATCGCATGCAACTTGCAGTTATTACATTTTACATTCTTCAATTTGAACCTCTACGAATACCTGGTCGCGTCGATCCAAAGTAAAGACTGCAAACGAATATCTGGACCACGTTCCTTTCATGTTGTTAACACAATTACGCCGTCATTAAATACCAACTTTACTGTTAATTTTGAAATATATGATTCCATCCCTGTCAGATCGTCAAAAATCAGGCAATTATTTAAAAACGCAAAAAGGTATGTCACTACCAAAAATTAAAAAAAAAATCTATTACAAATAACGGCACCCGCTCCCTTTATTTTCCGTTGAAAAATGTGACAAGTCGAAGAAATGTTGCTGAAGGCGATGCATCACTACATTTTCGACATTTATGTCCTCTCAATACTGTCGTTTATTTTACGAGGGTTGTCTACGTGTCTTACGGACAAAATGTACTGCAAGAGGTTTTGACGACACATTACCACCGTTGCCTACCAAATTACAAAATAAAAACCGTGGGCGAAGGCACATACCGGAAGCGAAATCGAATCTGGTAACACATATTCGCCCAATGATGACACCTGCCGAAAAAATAGGAGCACATTCTAAAAGAGTGATAGCCCAATGACACCAATGTTTACACTTTTATATATAAGTGACATTATCTCGTGTTCGCCATCGATTTTCACGCCACATAACCGACCGAAATGTATAAGAGTAACATGCATGCACGTAATAATACGTATTTGTCTGTCCACCATTGGAGTTATTGAATGAGAATAATTTGCAGGCCCTAACGAATGGTGGGTCCGAAGGTTAAATGCAATTCTCGGAAGTAAACGCACGAATTCGTGGCAAAGAAAAGATACCGAAAAAAACGCAGCTGTACAAAATATGCAGATGAGTAAAATGCGAAACGAAAGAACCATTTCGTAATTCGAAGGCCGTTGAATGTGCGCGAGAGCGCAAAAAATCGGCACGCGGGTCCCGGCTCTCGGAAATCTCAGAACCGGTCGTAACCGCGAGGATTCGCGGCCTTTTGCCGGCGAATGATCTGCCTACGTACCGCGGTTCGGACGGCTGAAAAGAAGAAATAAAGAAACGCATAAAGAACGAAAGAAAGGGAGCGAGTTGGGATAAGAAAGGGGCTAACGGGGCGAAGGAAGGGACGGAAGGGCGAAGAGTGGTCACTGCGAACCAGTGTTTTACTTTATAGCATTTAGCCCGTTGTTTGTCTTATTGCTATTAGCCTGCTCGAGTCAATTAGTAATTTGATTTTACTGCGGATTCCGTGAATCCTGCAGCCTCTACTGCCCTCAGAACGATACCGAATGAGCTGCGGGTACAATGCGTAGAACGGGAAGGGAGGTGGGGCACCAAGAGCGGAAGACGCTACGAGAAAGAGGGAAAGGCCGGGAGGATATATACGAACTGAGAAACGCGCCCCGATAGCCTCGGGTGGGGAGATAGGACAAGTGAGAGGGGCGCTTGTCATTAGGGGTCATTAATATCGCGGACCTCTGTAATTTGGCACACTTCCGATCGCCTAGCGCCACCATCGACCACCCGCTCCACTTTATGTGTTCCTCGTTGTTGAAAGTTTCTGCACGAACCGAAACTTCTCGGGATCTAGCGATATACATTTCGGTGCAATGTTTCCAAGAGTCTTCTTCAAAATTTTTAATTTCCTACCGTTCCTCGTTCAATGTACTAGTTTTCGAGTAGCCGATGATTGTTATTTTGACGCGGTCTCGAAATGAACGGTTGGACTGTCACGATTACTGTCTCTTTCTTATTGCCTTTTTACGCTAATAATTGTTTAATGGTAACTATCCGCTTCCAAGTAAAAACTACTAGTTACAGTGTATTAAGCATTTACTGTCTTCCATTTAGTCTAATTTCTCTTTCTTAGTAAGTACTTAGTATCGTTCAGCACTTTTACTTGTAATATTCGACTTTATATTAAATAACTACCTTAGATTATACTTTTATAACAACTTAAGTTTTTCGCAACTATCTCGATGAAAATAGCTAGACTAGCTTACTCCCATAATTGATTCAACATTTTTTTATTGTGTTATTTCTGAAAAGGTTTGGCATATTCACAAAAACCATAAAACAGGATATTAATTAGAAACTTATACAGCGTATGCTAATAGTGTTATATGGAGTAAACTGGATGTTTCTAACAAATATGATGTTAGCCATTAACGTCGTAGACGTTACACATAGGTACAGTCAACAATTGATTCTTGCTTAAATCCAGAGTGTCATTGATGGAATGAGAGACAACAATGGAATTGAACGCGGATACAAATATCTATAAGAACAGTGGGAATTTCTTAACTGATTTCAATAATATCTACTCTAATGCAGTCCTCAATAAACAATTAACCATTAATCTATATCAATATATATTAATCATTAATTTTTATCGAGAAAATAAATCGATCTTCCAATCGGTTATATGGCACTCCAAATAACACAAGTACGTCTATTGAGCTACGTCTAACATTACACGTTCTATGTACGTAGAGTCTGGACGTTGATTATCCCACGTACGTACATCCAATGTACATCCAATTTTCAACAATGGACGAATAGCCGTCCAGTGCTAAATTTGATTTCACCTTCTCCTATTTCACCTTCTCCCATTTCACCTTGTGGAGACTTCACCTTTTAGGTTATTACACCATCCATGACAGGGGGGAGACGGCAGCCCCTCCTGCTACAATTGGGGAGTCGCAATAACGGAATGCAAAGTGTACTGCAAGGTGATGTATCCTAAAAGATGTAATGTCCTATAGAAGGTTTTGGAAAGTGTTTTGGTAGGTGACATGTCCTAGTATCCTTCCTGTCTCTAGCAATCAAGCCAAGCCATCATTGACAACAAAAACAAACAATACAGTGCATATCTGAGAAATGACGATCTGTTTTACGCTCCCTTTTCTGATCCACTTTCGTTAACGACTTGTGACTGAGACGATAATCTCAGCTTTTCCTTAACTATATACCTTGCTACATAGTTTGGGGCAACATTAATAAACTTGATTTCGATACTCGGAAGGTCAGTGAATATCCTTAGCCTGAAAATCTAGTGATCTCCGCACCATCACTTAGAATGCAAAAGGCCGGTTTACCTCGATAACTCCGAAACGTGGTCCCTCATCTGGAAGCGTCTCCGTGAAAGGGAAATAACACCACCGGAGTGACTTTGTTATTCAAATGCGCGGCCCGCCATGGAAACCACTTTCAACCGTGGAAACGCTTTTCCGATTTTCCTATTCACCGTAGGGTAACCCGCCTGCGGCGGGTCACTGGGTCCACGGTATGTGCGCGCGGAAACGAATTCAAATTTCCCGCTCAGGGAATCGACGACGAAGCTTTTACGGTTTTCGCACATTTTTATCGGCTATATCCGCTCATGAGATTTTATAACGGCGATATCGTGGAGTTTTTTAAGAGATTTTTATGTAATCGCATAATCGTGCGTTTTATACTAAAATTTTTCCGTCAATGAAAATCATGCAAAATTTCTTAAAACTTTTTTTTTTTTTTTTTTTTTTTTTTTTTTTTTTTTTTTTTTTTTTTTTTTTTTTTTTTTTTTTTTTTTTTTTTTTTTATTTTCTATCGTCGAAAGTTCGTTCTGGTTCTGATTGCTCTTATCGCGACTGGAGGTACTTGACAACCCATAATTAATATAGTCTTAGAAAACGTCGATATTTAAAAAAAATATTTTTCGTTTTATCGAGCACGAAAGAAAGATGCGTTCACACGCGCGCGAGATACGCAAAATCCTCATGCCGCAAGAGCGCTAATCGCATAAGCAGAAATGAAAACGGGTAGAGGCTTCGTTCCAAGAACGAAGTGAAACAAGACAACAGACGAACTCGGACTGGTAGGGATCGAGACGAAGTTGCGCTCCTCCATTCATTCCTTAAGTCTAGATGCTGCGCCGCGTTCCAGGATGTTTTCCGACGCTCTCGCCTTCTCCGTCGTTCTCACGACTACGCGGCCACGACTTCCGATCTTCTACTTCTTCTTCGTCTTTAAACTAAAAAAAAAAAAAAAAAAATGACAATTACGGTAGCCCTACGAAGCCTACTCCTAATGATTAATTATACGGGCAAAATCATGATTTGACAATAATTTCGCTGAGGAGTTTGAACGACACCGTTATAATGTCCATTATCATAAATGTAAAAAAAATGTGCCAAAGTAGAGATCACACAAAAAGGAATCGAATTAAAAGCGATTAATTAAGCCGCCCACCCTAAAAATCAATTACGAGCAAACAACTGGCAGGTTGAAGCGTGAGAAGCCATAACGGCCAAAATGGCGATGTTGTCGCTTACTAAAAGCGAAGAGTAGCAATTAGCAATTAAAGCAATATGTACGCAATTGACGAGTCCGTCGATGGCTCGACGACGTTCTCACGCGCAAAGAGTCGATTTCGCCAACGTCACTTTTTTTGCCGATTTATTTTTTGTGCAGCTACGCAAACGTCAAACGCGCCGCCGCCATTCAATTGCATTAGCACAATTTAAAAATCAGCATACTCACTTGCAACTCTTCAATTTTTCGATTCGTTATCAAACTATTTTTCGCAAGAATACTTTAGTTCTTGGATTAACACACAATTGGCGTCAAGTTCGTATTTAAGATCACAATTGTGTAAGTAATGACAATGTGTTGTAATAGTAGCTACATATATATGGGTTGCATATATAGGTGTAAGGACTAGAACTTTCATTTGAAATGTACTTATAAAGGATCTTTAGTTCTACTAGATTGTATTGTACGAAGGATCTAGACTTCTACATTAATGCAAGAAAAGGCGCAATGGTCAGAGTCCACAGTAAATTTTCCTCTGAATCTTAAAATAGGTACTATAGTCGCGATAATTGTACTACAATCATGCCAGCCGTACTGTAATCATCACTACACTTTTGTAACCTTCGGCGTTCGAACGAACACCGACTATACAATACAATTGTAACAATCCCAGTGGTGCGCGGAGAGATTTAGCTTTCATCAATGGGCAAAAACTAAAGGGTCTTGCCGGTGATTAGATGGATTGAACCGACGATATAATATCGTATTTCTGCTTAACGTCTGTATCGGGTCCATTATTTCACGTAATTTTTCCTGACGGCATTCGGTAAAAAATGTCGACAAAGTTGTAACGATTCTTATTCGAAAAACCTCAAAGTCTACGCATTCATTTTCGAAATTTTGAAACTTTTTGTTTGTCGTAATTTTTTATATACAGAGCCTAATTCTACGCATCTTAAAATTATAAGATTCAAACGGTATAGAGATGTTGAAGTGACTCCACAGATCGTTCAAATTCAACTGATGTATATATCGTTTATTGTCGGTTTCACGCTCTGTTGGCTTTATAGCAAGAATGAGTAGAACATAAAAGATGAGTTCCAAATCAAATGAAAACATGTATTTGAAACATATACATGAAATTATATGGGGGTGTTTCGAATAAAAATGAGGAGTTTACTTAATTAAAAATATTTTCAAATTTTTATAAACTTCATTGAATTCAACTAAGTAATGAGAAGATATAAGCTTCTTCGATATGACACTTTATTCTAAAAGGGATTTACTGCTCTTCTTTCAAGTATTAATCGCGTATTTCCCGCAATGAAACCGAAATAATTTCCATCACGGCAAAAAGTGGAAGCCATAATACGTACGGCGCCACCGTCAGCGGGGGCGTTAGACAATTTATCGTCTTCATTTGGCCGTGTCCATATTTATTGCGTCGTTACGAACAATATGGCGCCTATTATAATTGACGCACAGCTCCAACGGCACGAGAGTGCAATCGAATTAATCGGGGCGGACCGTACGTTCGGTCGGTATATGCTCTACTCGTAAGAAGCTTAGTAAATATTGATTATTTAATTAATGTCTAATCGACGTTTCTTCGCGTGGGAGTGGCCATTATTGGCGATCGATCGACATCGCCCACCAACCGCGGAAAAAATGCTTCCTAATTGATGAACCACGCGTGCCACTGCCGTACATTTATTCGCGGTGAGATTAGATAAGGCAATTTTCGATAAGGTGATCAATTCAATGTGTGCTCTTTAATTAAATCAACGAAACGATCGAATGACACAAGGCTGTTTATATCATTCTTGAATTATGGCCTCCATTCGAAACATTTGTTTTCAAAACTACGCAATTCACTGCACGGAATAAACGAAATAGTTGGAACTACTAACCAGATAGTAGAAAATGGCCCCTAGAATTTCTTCTGGACGTAATTACAAAATGTAATTACAAAAAAGTATAATCTAAAAAAGTCATGGAAAATTTGGTAAAAGACTAAATCGAATTTTTCGTTCCCGTAATGAGTACAAAGATATTTTTAAAATCTTAACGTTAATTTCAATCAACAAAATCGAATACAAATCATTCAGTTGATATCACTACCGGAAGTCGCACTTTAGTCGCATTATGGCCGTTAAAACGCCGCATTGAAACCCTAGTTCGTATATAGCTGACTACATATTATAATCAATTAGCACTCAGTTATCTACTAGCACGCAACGCGTTTTACGGGGGCGGACTTTCTGTCATTGAGGGTGCAACCCTCGGACTTTTTTATATTCGTCAACGAGAACTCTATAAAGGATACGGCAACAGGCTGATGATCCGCAAGATTCTCATCGACATCGTTTCTCATTCTTTCTCCCTTTCTTCCACCCACTTTATCGCTCGTTCACAAGAAAATGTGAACTTCAGACAATATTAAGACTATCCAATGTATTTTAAGGTTTTACGGCAGAATTGCTGAACACTTGTTCAATTACACAATTTATGCTCATTGGCAGATGCGGTCGAATGAAGAAAGTCAATTATCATCAATTAACCATATCAGTTAATGATGAAGGTAACTTTTTATTACAAAAACGATTACTTACAATTTACTGTGTATAATTTTGTACGTGAGTCAGTTTATCATAATTACCGGAGAAATATATATGTTACCATCTATAGATTATATAAGAATGCGCATAGCTTGCTATTTAATATAATTATATTAATGGCTATATACTATCTTAGATCTTTAATATATTATCCGCGATGTCAATGGTATCGATATATTTATTTATAAGTCGGCGCGGCTTTATTGTTTCGATGATAAAATCTTAGATGGCTATTTGTTTAGACAGAGCTAAAACGGCATACGAAGTTCAGAATTTCGTACTTCATCATTTCTGGACTGTGGAAAGTGTTTAATAATAATTTGAGAGAAATTTTAGAAAAAATTTGCACAAAACCAACATTATTTTATTCGGTATATAATTCCGAGTATTTAGAGTACTGATTCATCCTCTTACCAAACGTAGAACTATATAAGTTTATATATTCACTACTGCATTTATGTTAATGGCTACCATCTAATGAATAGATCTAATACTCGTAGATAGTATTAATTGAGTATTATTCAAGTCAACTTATTCTATTCTTAACATCGTAAATGTTAATGGCTAAAATTATTATGTTTGTCAGAAACTTCGGTTTTTTCCATGTGGAAGAGTTCAATTCACAACTCTCACATGTACGTCAGAGCTCGTTGTAATATCGAAATCAACTCCAAGAATTCACATGGAATCCGAATCCCAGAAACGAAGTTATGACGGAAGAAAATCGAAGGAAAGTATCAGATATGGCAGGAGTGAAACCCTTTCTCGCTTTTCCTCCAGCTCTTTTCAGGCCTTCGATGCCGTAGAAATTGCGAGATAAATACGAGGTGGCAGATATGTATATGTATAGAACATGGTGAGAGTTTTGGTGCTGAAAGGAAGGGCGAGAATGAGCATGCTTGGGTAGGTGGTGGGGGATCGTTCTTTCTGCGCGTTTCCCTACAGATCTTTAACGCTTCTGCAGAAACCCGATACGCTCGACATGCCATTAAGCCAACGTTATAAGCTCAAGCGAGAGGCGGAGTGAAAGACGCCGCTCCAAGTAAAGCCGGCAAACAGCACCGAAAATAGAGATTTGGTACAATAACAAGTTTTTATAAACCTACTCGGACAATTCGGAAAGGGAATGCAAATTTTGGTGGCAAGGAACTTTTCTGGAGATCACCTTAAGAATGTAAAGCATTTCAACGACCAATTGTTCGAATTTTATGTATAAGAAAACTGAATAAGTAACTTTCACGTAAAATACGTAAAAACGTACACTACGAACGTATATGAAAATGTAATATGAAAATGTAACTACAGTTAATTAGACTGAATTTTGCACCTGCAGTATGAAGGTTATTTTTGTCACATAATGCGCAGGAGCAATACTCCATTTAAGGGATTCCGAACATATATTGATGCGTTCGAAGGATTAATTCATACCTAGTTCATTTTACGTTCACGTGTGCGTAAAATCGCATTTTGCGCTTATACTGTGACTAAAAAAATAATCCAGTAACATTATCTGTAGGGGAGGGGTTAGTCCTGATTGGACCACGATTTGATTTTTACCCCATAACTTCCATTTTCTCGCATATCGTCGGAATGGTGTTTTAAAATACAATGTTTTTGTTCAACTGAAAAAATGATTGAATCAAAAATTGACGACATGGGAATTACAAAAAAAAAAAAAAAAAAAAAAAAACAATCACGTTTTTACTAGTTTTTCTCATTTTGGCGATATGTTCCACACTAACACCAACACAACGACATCTTAAAATCTTTTTATATTTTCTTGATCAAGTGGTCCAAGCTGATCCAATGATCCAACCATCACATTCGCCTCGTTTGGCATCGTAGCGCGCAGGCAATAAAGCCATTATATGAACATCTGATAACTTTTCATTTTTCATTCATATTTCAGAACTCAGTGACGTGCCACGTACATGCTGCTCCAAAGTTTACTGTAAGTACCGTGAAAATTTTCTGCTACTTCTGACAAATATTTGCACGCAAAGATGGATGGCGCTAGTGTAATAAATTGGAATAAATACGATGGTACCGCCTTGAAGACTGCACATCCACGACAACCGTCCATTACTTATAAATCGAACTAAAAACGTATTTTAGAACGCAATTTTAAAAACGTTCAAGTAATGCAACAAAAACATTCAGTAACATTGTCATTTGAAATAATTTGGAAGAGCAAATAAGACAAAGGCCTTTACTAAATAAATAAAGTTAGTTTCTAAACTGATGTAGACATTTAAGCGTAAATATAGCATGAACATTACTTAGTTGCTTCAACTCTTCACTATCATTAGCGGCGTTCTAGACAGCAAACTTTGTAGAAATTCTGTCATTCTGGGATACATTAAAATTAAGCAAATGATAGCCGGGGGATAATTCCGTGCGTTGCGTTACCGAAATACGAAACACGCAAAAAAGTGGCCAGCGAACATCGGTAATGGGTATGCCGCAGGGCGAACATTTAAAATGCGAAGCAATAAATGACGACTTTGAATGCAAGAATGGCGGAATAGCGGAGAGAAACGGAAAATTAATAAAATCTCAGCATTCGTAGAAGCGAATAATACATTTTTTAAACACTGAAGGATAACAATTTCGAGACAATAGTCGAAACAAAAAAACGCGTCGCGTTTTTTGATAAACGTTTGAAAACAAAGGAATACTATATCGATATATGGAGGTGATAAATTTCTTGATTAAAACGTACCTCGGGAATTGCGTTTGAAAAGGAATAAACGGCAGGAGAGAGTAATTTTGTCCGTGAACATCTATATAATCGTCATTTATGCGAGACGAGGAAGCGGTCTTCGTCTAGACAGTTGTAATCGGCGCAAAAGGACTCACGCGACCGAGCACATGCGGGGACAACATTTAGCGGTAATACGGGAAACAAGCCATTCACAAATGGCCATTCAGAAAGAAAAAGGAACAAGGAGAATAGGAATTCAAAATAAAAGAAGAGCACAATTTCCTTCTATTGACTTTAGTTTACTTCCATTTTTGTAATCATTGCATAAGTGATCTTCATCGATTTCACCGCGTGGTTCTCTTTCTGAGTCTCTATTAAAGTCGTAAAAAAATGATTTTTAGTTATTTTAAAAATATTGAATTTCTAGTTTTTACGACTTAAAACAACTTATGTAGTAGGCGATGAATTTAAATGGTTGAAAAATGGCCAGACATCATTTTAGAAACTTGTAAATTTCTGAGCATGCGATGGCTCGTGTCGGGCAAGACGAGAAGCGACTAGTGGGGTCGCCCGTCGTTTTATGCGCGTCACCGCCCCCGCGCGATGTTTTCATGGGACGACGAACACCCCCGATTTTTTTAAGGCTGCTGGCTCGCGATCGGGTCACAAGAGGGTTCGTAACCGAGTTAAATAACGCTACATTACCACCCTCCACCGCGCGATACAAGGTTTGTCCGAGTGTGAAATACCCTCCGGCTTATCAAGCTCCCGCAGAGCTTTTTTATTATACGATCGACTTCATGTCTGTTGCCGCACGAGCGAGACGCGACTCATTATCTCTCCGCCATTGCGGTCGTACTTAACTTGACCACTGACCGTTGAAATTCAGCCTTTGATCTAAAAGTGCCACTGGACAAGATGGCACATCGCAAATTGATAATTAACATATAGGTTTGATGGTATTAGCAATTGGGTACATGAAGAGAAAATTGGATTCGACCCCGTGATTTCGACTTAATCACCAATGATAAATCTTTTACAAGAATTTTCGTACATCGATTTGAAATAGATCGATTAAAATACAAATTAGAATATTCCGTCATCAAGATTGACACACTTCGTGAATGGCGTCGTCCCTGGCGAAACGAACGTCAACTTAGCGGGTAACACGTGCCAGCAAGGCAATATCTTGCGAATACGTTAAGGAAGTAGCATAAATCGGGGTCAGTACAGTGTGAAAACAGAATGTAAAGCACTCGGCAGCCCCTCGGGCCAGTAGCAGAAGCACACACGTCAGGAAAATCCGCGGCCGATTCGAGATCGGGGCTTGGGGGTTCCTCGTTCGGGGATGGTTTGACGTATATGACGTACCGGCCACGTGACCAGACTCTAAAGCCGACAATCACTGCCCGCACTACGCCGGACGAATCTTAAATAAGGGATATTCAAATAATCTCGCTCGTAACTATCGACGTCGTCGGCACGACCCCGCTGAAAGAGGGTGGCTTCATGGCTAACGAAAAATTTCCCTGCTTAAGATCAAAATGACGATGAAAGGAATCCGAATTAAAAATATCCATCTCGAAAGATTATACGATTTGGAATATTGGCGGTATATACCATATTGCGACGTGAATGAAAACACTGCCTTTAATGTTTGTTAAGATCAAGACAAATATCGCATAATGTGTACATTCACCGTGGACCCTTTCGAGTGCCGAAATATTTTGAAAAGAACGCTTTGGAGAGCGAAGGCGCCGAGGACCGCATATGCTCGGATACACCGAATGGTCAATATGCAGGTCTGCTACGATCATATATCAATGCCAGTAAGGCCGGCCTGTCCATTTCAAATGAACTGACTTCGCCGCACTATACGGACCACTTCCCGCGTTGACGCCCTTCTTTTATATGCATAGTCCCATTTCCTTACGTGAATGAAAAATCGTTCGAAGTGAAGCTCAATTTTCTTAATTTATTCAGTCGCTACAAAGGAATCTCGAAAAATATAAACTTGTTATTCAAATACACGAAAACGTCCAAGTTCAGATTAAAACGACCGACATAATTAAATCGAAAAATGTTTCCTTTTTACGTTCCGCGCTGAGTCGTTACTGTTGTAATTGCATTAATGCAATTATTAAGGGTCGCGGGCGATTCATCTTTCAACGTATGTCTGCTTAACCTATCTCGAGTTTCAAAACCATCGATTCCCTCGATGTCCCAATTTCCATGAGTCACCCATCAATGATGTCTCGTGTCGCATTTGAGTTTTACAGCTATGTCTACAATCGAAAATGTTCACGGCGGGCGCTGCTCGTTCGATCCGTCGAACACGCTCTGCAATCCCGTGTACCTTGTATATATCTACAAGCTGGCCAGAATCGCTATCGATATATAACTGTACCTACACCGATTATGCCGCTCAGCTCTGCGCATCTGCCTCGAGCATCCCTCCGGATGTTTTCAGTTTTCACGTATCCGAGCATATCGACTACGACTAATGACACCATATGTACCGTGGACTAGAAATTTATTTCTGGAAAGCCGTGAAATTTATTCGATTCGAAATTCTAAACAGGATTTAAAAGTTCGATCAATTTAAAAAAAAAATGAATGTCTTCGGTCATGTTGTGACTTTGTTAAGACTTGCACGCTGCTCGGCCCTTGTCATGCTTAACGTCTAAAAATATTTAATCTTAAAATGTATATTCTTAACTGTAAAACATATAACATAATCCAGATATAGGTATGCCATTTTCTCCCTCGATTACACCGTGGTAAGATGTATTGTATAAAGGCCTTATACAACCGAAACGTGTTTAACGGGCGTCGGCATGCGGTGGGGCGGTCCTCGCGTGGAGGAAGAAGGGTTTGGTAGAGTCTAAAACTCTTAAAGATAAGGCCACGTAGGA
The DNA here is from genome assembly GCA_030522945.1 of Trichopria nigra. Classification (NCBI taxonomy): domain Eukaryota; kingdom Metazoa; phylum Arthropoda; class Insecta; order Hymenoptera; family Diapriidae; genus Trichopria; species Trichopria nigra. The sequence goes on from JAPYZR010002907.1 coordinate 24,407, forward strand.
ATCGGCGCAAGCGAGTACACCGAGAGAGCCGAGTCCGCTGGAAACACACAGGTGATACCCACACGCGCGTGCCACACACGAGAATTCCCTACGTGCGCGACGCGTCTCAGAACTCTTTGGTTGAGCAGCCACGTGCCTTCATCGGCACGCGACTAACCTAACGGTTTTAGGCTCACCCCACGCTGCACGGAACCAGTCCACCCCTTCCTACCCTTACCTCTTCGTCGAAGGCTTACATGGACGGCGTAACTCCATTGGTTCAGGATTCACCCCCCGCTATACTGTTCTACCCCTTCACGCAGCCTCCGTTTGCTATAGTCTGTAACTGCAATCATACGGACAATACTTTTACTTCTCTCGTACTTCTTCCTCCAAAGTCAGCGATGCAGCACCTGGGTTACGTTCGACGCGATTTTTAATTCTATGGCCGTTAGTTGATTTAGCGGCAGCCATTTTAGAGTAACTTAAACTTTGCACGTTTCTTGAATACAAGATTATAATTTTGCTCACTCCAAATTAATAAAATAGGAAAGTTGAATCTGGGGAATATAAGGGTAGCAATAATAGCTATAGAAGCTTAAATCTAAAAAACCTTTTGGCCCTTCATTTTCTGCTAACAAAATGAAGCGAAGGTATGATGGTTCTTCTAGTTCCTTAAAACTTATTATGAGACTTTTCAACAATAACGTCAAATATAAAGATCCAAATCACTGTCAACTAGTTAGCAGGGTATTTTAGATGATTGAAACTGGCTAAAAACAGCATAAAACAACGTGTGCTAAATACAGTTCTTCAGTCAATCTGAAAGGTAGTAAGTTCTTCCTCTGAATATTCAGAATAATGCAGACATTTTGTTCAACACATTAAGAACGCGATCGTGAACGCCTGCGTATTAAGTGACTTTATTCGATTTGAAGCGATGCGTGAATTCGTTTTTGGATTTGTGAATGGCAGGCAGGTCGCTTTTGGCCGAATAAGAAACGTACCCGTGGAAAAGGAGCATAATCGAATGACGCAAGGCCGTAATAAAATCGTAAGTCGGTTGACAGGCAGCGAACACTGAAACCGGGGATACCTCCCCCGTAAACCCCGCTGTGGGTCGCTTTGTTGTAGTCTTTGCGCAAGAAGCGGGATACAAGAATGGCGCGGGGATGAAGAAAAGCGGCGCGGACCAAGAAGAAGCAGATGCTGCTTAGACATTCGGCCGCGTCTTGATACATACGGTCGTCGACTAAAAAAGCCTCCACGCTCTTAATGCGATCTAAGACCTTCGTACGGGGATGCATCGACCTTTGCGAAGATTCCTTCGTGTGTTGTTACTTGCGCCGCATAAACATGACGGTAATATTACAACTTTGTTACATTCATTCCTATTAATTCCCAGCTATACATCACGGTCTTGATGAAAGGGAACGTTCCTAAAGTAATTATCATAATTTCAATCTCCCGCAGTGTAGCATATGATTTTTCCTCATATAGGGATTTGACGGCAGTACACGATTAGCATGCCGACGAGCGAGGCGTGTTTTCTTTTACGCTCGATTTACATAAAATATCGACCCCAAAAAACGCCGAGTCATGAGGGTTATTTTCCACCCGCCGGCACACCACGACTTCCAAAGTAAATGATTATTTTCACGCTGTGCCCGATTTCGTGGTCGCATCTTCCTTTTGTACGACGCAGAATATGCTAGCGCTGTCTATTTGTTCGTATGTTTTCTTTTAATAGAGAAACAGTAACATCGACTTATATACTTTTTACCCTTACAAATCGTTATTTTAATAACACTCATTTTCATTCATGCGAAAACGAGCGGTGCGTTTTATGACGAATGTTTCGGCGCCCCAATTACCGAGACAGTTTTCAAAGTTCCGAGTATTCGTATAAAAACGAGTTGATTTCGGTGTTCCGCGTCGTAGAAACTGTAGCATTGTGTTTCGCCAATTCTGCAAATCGATATTCCGGAGCAAAAGTATCAGTTTGGAACCGGCGATTTCCCCTGTTCATTATTGTCGGTCTGCGTTCCCGCAGCCTCCACCGAATCTCTAGGAATTCAGCGCCGACACTGCTGCAACCGCTAGTTTTTGGGCTTCGTGACGACCTTTTGTCTAGTTGGACTTCTTCGAATTGATTAGGGAAAATGCGAAAAAGAGGTGGGAACATTAGGAGTCATGAAACCGCAAAATCGGCACTTGAAAAAGGTAGCGAATGTCGCGGCGAGACTGGGGGTGACCTAAACACGAAACTTTGAAATCTATATATGGTTTCTGGGAGAAATTAGAAATGTAATTGCAGATTTTGGCGATGAATCGACGCATCGTTGAAATTTTACGTTTGACTTCATTGCGAGAAATCAGGGCTCGCAACGTTCGTTCGATATAAACGGGATCAAAACGAGCCCACGATCGGTCAAGGGACATCGAAGGCAATAAATTTACGCTCCAAAGAAATTTCGATATAAAGCAGAAAAGTAAAACGCTATTATAATGGAAATAGTGGCGAGATTGTGCATGAGAATATTGAAAATTACGTCAGAACGCTGCAGCTTCCGAGGAGTTGGGCGAGGATCTGGAAAAATATACACGGGCACAATGAAAGGTTCGTTTAACGCGTGCGGGAAGAATGACATGGTAACCGGCTGGTCTATCCATCACCCACGCATTCACTCACAAATAGTTGCCCCGTCCTTTAGTGGAGGGTGCGTCGTATCGTTGCAGCTGGTCGAACAACTTCGGTTTGCTCACTTTCGATTCCCGGCGATATTCGGACCTGACCTTCTCGCTAATAATCGCAGGGATGCTTTTCTTTGGGTCACTCGAGCAATGAAAAAATCACCTGATTTTTAAGCACCTAAACAGTTTTTGAGAATTTCATTAAGCAAGCAAAGTTTCGAAACACTTGCCTAACGTAATTGAGATACGTAGCGTGAACGCGCATTTGATACTTGCTGATACCCGTCAGTTTCAATTTTATCAAAAAGAAAAAAGAAAGGAAGAAATGAAAATACAAAAAAGTGTCCTTTTGATTGCGCCCAACGATGGGTGCAACGTCGCTGTTGAAATCAGTTTCTGGAAGGGGGTCTCTTGTTTTCTTTCGCCGTATCTCAGCTTGTCACGTAGACAAAGAATTCCTCGTTTATCACATTACTTATATCCCTTCCTTGTCTTTTTTCTCGATACGCAGCAACACCGTGTGCAGCCAGGCTCGCAAAAGACGAAGTACGTTAAGCGACCGTTGGTGGTTTACTCGTTCCAGTTTTTTTTTTTGGCCTTCGTGACGTCGTTCTCCGTCAAACGGTTAAAAATACCGCGAAGCATTCGTTAACGCGGTTTTGATATTTTCCCCGTATAGGTTTTCCTCCCCTCTGTCGCTCTCCTTTCTGCGTTCGCCATCAATTTCGCGGGAGCTTGTCTCTTCGTGTACATTTCGAGTAAAAAAAAAAATTGAAAAAAAAAACGGGAAAGCGACGGTTGCGCGACTCATCTCTGCTGGGGAAAGGGGCGCACCTGGAAAAAAGTAACGTTCGCGTCTTAAAGCAGTCGCGTTTGCACTTAACGCACACGTCCGCGAGCACGACGAAAAGGGCGTGTTAACGTCAGTTGCGAAACTGGGTACAATCACCCCGAAATTCGAAAAAAATATCGACCCTTTAACGCTTTTCTATTCTCACGAGTGTGATCGTAAAAATACAAAAATTGGTGCCAGTGCGTTATTTCCTTCTGGGTCTTTCCTCCTGGTTATCGCCCGATCTCAGTTGCGGGTACTCAGTTGCGACCTGGTCGTAATAACCAAGTTAATCGGTTTGGAATCTATAATGATAATAAGGTTATTGCTTAAAATATTATCTACAATGCACGAATACAAAGTGAAAGATGTGCGCTTTTCAGAATAGTCTTCCAATGTAGAAACTTGGAAATTTCAAACGTCGATAAATATTCATGGACATAATACATGGAACGAGACGTATTATGGAAACGCGATCTTCTGCACTTTGACAGACTTTTGATCGTTCCATCTCTCTTGGTTGCTTTTTGTGCGAGAGGATGTACGCCCCTACCTGACCCGCGGCTTTTTTACGATTTCGGTGGAATCCGCATCAGGTAAAAAATTTTGGGGTGCGCTGGACGAAGAGAGGAAGCAGAGGAGAGGAAAATCGAGGCAAATACATGGATGTCGGCATTGAAACGCGCGATTGTAAAAACACTTTTTTTTCGATCTCATCCCCAAGTATATCTCTCTTCCCCCTCCCCTCCCCGCTCCATCTCTCTCTCTCTCCCTCTTTCTGGTTCTCCGCTTCTTTCTCGCTTCCACGCGTGACGTACCTGTGCATACGACAGATTTTACTATGGTATCGCTCACTTTTCGGCGTTTTTTCACTTCAAAATCGACTGTGTATGGGAACCACCGCTATACGCGAATCTCCACTAAAAGACTCTGGACGCTTTTTTCGAAAGAATCTTCCGCGCTCGACTGACCCTTCCGCGACTCTCGACTTTCCCACAGATGGGGAGATTTTTTTATCAGTTCGTTTCTTCTCGTTCAAATTTTTGACGATAAGTTGACTAATCGCGCCCGGGTCGGAGGTCTTTCTCCTATGACGTTGAAAACCTACACCATTCGCATGCAAAAGTTTTTTTCTTATCACGAACAATCTTCCCGAAGCACCGATCTATGAATAGTAGTACATTAGGGGAAATCTCCCGCGATAAATAATTACCACGGTACAGTGGTCCGTCACATCAATAATCATAATGGCAAAATATTTCTTCTGCATGTGGTGAATTAAAATTTCAAGTGAAAATACGTTAATAATGTATGTACATATTTATTGCGGATATCATCTAAGTCTGGCATACAGTTATTACATTTCATGGTTCTTTGTCTTAAAATTTATTGGTATAATAATATCTGTTGGAAAGACTTTTCTAACATTGGTTAGAAGATCTCGTATATTCATTATTTAAACGCGTTTCTAGGTTTGATTACAAATATCTTTAATTTTGAATGTTTTGTATGATAATTGATACTGTCATGTTAATTTTAAAAACTTAATTGAAAATAGAAATAATGGGAGGTGAACGCATTTACATGAACTGACGTAAAGATGAAAAATGGATTGACAATAAAGCTAAGAACTGTTTCTAAAGTATCAGGGAGCACGTGTTAGCCAATTGCTCAAGAAACACAGCTGCACTTGGAACCCGAAGGGGTACCAAAATTATTATAATTTAAAGCCGTTACGCAACATATTCCGCAGCTCAATCTCGTTTTCCTCGATCGATGAATCAGTTACGGAGCTATTATGTTCGTCCTCGCGCCGCATTAGCCAATGAAAAAAGGGGAGAGGCGAAGAAAAACCCAACTGAAAATCGAGCGGGGAAGTAAACGAAAAAGTTCGCCGAAAAACGGAGCGAAAGAGAAGAAGCTTATGAAATAACGAGCTAGCGAGCGAGAGAGGAGGAAATTAAAAATCAGGAATGAGAAGGCGCGAAAGAAGGAAGGGCGAGGGAGGCCGCCGTCATAAGATACGATGATGGATGCCCGAAGGGTTGTTTTACAAGGCACGAATAGGGGCCGAGCCGCGCGCTGAAGCAAAGGGTTTTTTTTCCCGCTCGTCGGCCAATCCCAGCTCAATCCGCGTTGAGATCGACCAATCCCCGGGCCCGAGTCGATCGACCATCGGTGGGGATTTTTCGCCCTAAGGGCCGCCGGCGCATCGCGGCGTTACGTCGACATTCACTTCGCGTCGGCTCTTTCGCGAGGTTCGAGGTGACCTAGTGTGCCGACACACTCAAAGGCCGTTTTTTTTTCCATGCGCTGATTAACATAATTTGAATATTCGAGCGGCTCACGTCAACCTCGTAACCGCGACTGACGTTAATTGGCCGTTGATTTCGTAATCGGTCGAGTCGTTAGCCCCTGGGTTTTTATTTTGACAAGTGATCATTGTACTTCATGATTTCGCGAGTGAGAAGACGTCGACGAAAGGTATAGACATCGGTCGTTCTGGATCGGACGGTGTGCACCGATGTGACGAAGGTGACGAGTGCAGAGTCGTCCGGCCACGACTCTACGATGGTCTTCCTGGAGGATCCGAAGATGATCTTCGTTGACATGGGTCTTCATGCGACGAGTACTCCGACGAGCACTCCCACGGGTTACACGAGTTATCGCACTCATCGCCGCAAGTACCAACCGCAAAACAATAATAACTGTACGCATTTAGACAAATTATATACTTCTGAGATTTGCCCCATTTTTGTTCACTGTTTTCACGTTATTTAACTGCCAATCCCATATAAAAACGAATGTGAAGCTCTTCTCTATTTGAGAACATTATTTGATAGTGGCAATAAAAATGGATTGTTCAATTATCGATCCAATTCATAATATTGCATAAAGTTAACATCGGAAACAATTTCATATTGTTAAGAAATTTCAAATTGTTATGTGTTATCCAAATTATAATCCTGGTGAAGTTTACACACTTTTTTTTGTGCTGCGCAGGATCCATGCAGTTATAATATGGAATTTATGTAAACGTAATAAGATCATAAAAATTATATATAAAAATCATTTGATTTGAAACAAGATTACGTAATAAATAATTTCGATATATGTAGTATAGGTCAAAAATATAAAATTAAATAATTAATTTATGGATCCTCCTGATGATGGTCGCGAGTCGACCGAAACGTTGAGGACAAAATTCTATTAATTTTATAGGATACAAGCCGTTTTAATTATTTAAGATTACGTAATCTTTGTACATATAATCTCATATAAATGCACAGAATAAAAATTCAAAACTTGCAAAATTATCGTTACTATTAAATCCGGATTTTTTGCCATTTTATTAATATATCCTCTGCATTTCAGTCATTAAAAACTTTCAGTTAGTTTCTGTCAGGAATAAAAGTATATAATTCTATATGAAAATGGTTATATATATTTATATATTCATTTCCATACGATTATATCAAAATTATATGTAGATATGACTGAATAAAATGTAATTAACAATTACGTAGGATACTTATTTATATTTACTCAGCTGCACACACATCTATAGCGTACATTTAAATTTATATATATATATATATATGAATAGTTTTTATCTGAGTAATTTTAGACTCCTTACTTGATTACCTTGTAGTTAGCGTTACTGAAAATTAATCTGAAAAACGTATCCGACTTAATATCACCAGAGAATGATTGATATATCATTTTATCTTTTTTTTAAATTAAATTATTTATTGGATTATTACAATTAAATTTATTTTTATATGTTCTTGGTTAATATGATTGTCAACTTTAATTGTACATATATCATCACTATAGTATAATCTATGAAATTAACTATACAAATTTTCTCAATTTGAGACATGAGATTAATAGAATGTTCCTCATGAAAAAATTTCTAGTTATTAACTAAACGAATCGTTGTTTTTTATCAACAATATATTTGATATTATTTATATGAATTGAATATTTCGTTGTGCCAAATTATATCATATATATTATGTTTCTAATAATATATGATATTTTTTTTTTCAGTAATGAATTAAAATCCTTATTTAATAATGAAAATTCGCAACAAGAAAATTAAAATTAAAAATGATTGAAAAATACTCATACATAGGTACGGAGTTTTACTTTAAACGCTCCTGGTTGATTAATTTCTAATTTGATTTATTTCGTAGTATATATATGCAGTTTATCCTACTATTTGATTATACGTAATCAAATTCTGATAATGACATATACTTACTTAGATACGTTCATATCTACCTATCAATCTATATCTATGAATATAATATGTATATATATACGTGAAATGCATTATTAGCAACTTGAATTCATTTTTTAAGTCACTGAACAAGAACTGTATTAGCAATATTAGCAATAAAAATCGGTATATATATGTATATAAGTTTGATTTTAATTAACAGTACGAAAAATGGAAAAACCCGACGAAACAATCGAAGTTCCTAACACTATAGTGATACATCATTAATACATATTATATTGTGTCCTCTTTAAGCATGAAACATAACTCAGATTTATTCCGATTCCACCCTCGTGAAAAGTAAAAAGGTATATATGTTTAAAATGAGTCACTCCTCGTGATTCTTTGCTTATTATGTATTTTTGACATTAACATCAATTGCATCTTTTTCAATGATTTTGTTATTAAATTTCTTAATAATAATGTGTTTTTGTAAAATAATTTTCTTTGTAATCATATGGAGTTTCATGTGCAGTGCAGTGATTAATAATGTTGACCTGTTTTATGCAAGTTAGACCGTGAACTTTTTGAAAAGTAGTATATTATGAAAAAGGGAATATTAACACCCCACATTTTACGTGACTCGTACATAAGACAATATCGATTTTCAAATTTCTGTATTGATCCAGCATAAATTAATGGCAGTATGCTCAAAGCCAGTTTATGTCTATAGCGCATGAATTTCAGTCTTGTATATATTCCAAAATTCTAGTCGATATCATCCTAAATACGTTGTATTATAATTACATCACAGAAACCAATTTAATAATATTTATTATATTTTAAAAAAACGTATATATACTCCGTTTATAAATTTCTTTAAATCGATTAAAATATTATCGGGCTCTCTATAGTGACCATTAATGACCATCTACATTAAAAAGATTATTTAATTATGACACCATTACATTACATTAATTTATTACAACTGATACTATAATGTTTATGAATCTTCAATGACACCATCGAATGGGCTTAATTGTACTTTAATTTAATATAGTTTGATACTATTTCTTGCATAATAGACAGACATTTTTTTCAATATTTACATTTTAACGGTGAATTTATACATTTCATATATAAATAATTTATCATTTGTTCATTAATCATTTGTAAAAATTCATTTTAGTCACGAATAGAATTTTTCAATACAATAATTAAAATGAAGAAGATACGCAATTGAAGATACGTTTCAGGGTGCTACCTATACAGCTAGAACTTATAATGCGCGGCACTAGATATAACGCCATGAAATGCATCTTCAAATCCCTATTAGGGATCCCTAGTAGAAAATGACACCAGTTTCTGCCCAGTTTTTCTGGCCTCCATATTAAAAGTAATGGAGTCCAGAAAAAATGGCCATAAACTGGTCTTATTTTAAAAAATGGCCATAAACTGGTCTTATTTTCTACTAGGGGATATACTTTACTTATTTCTCACTAAACAAATATATATGCGGCTGTTATATTTGTAAAACGATATACGATTTAAAAAAAAATATATTGTAACATAATATCTTAATTTTTTATTAATTCAAGAAAGAAAACAATTTCTATCTTTGATATTTATAATTACAAAAAGGCATATTCATATCAAAGAAACAAAAAATGGAATTTAACTTTCCATTATTCTAGTAAATGATAGTTCATTATAATAGTGAATGAATATTCACTAGTGCTAGTACTTCGCGCTCGCCATAGAGTTTGCATATCCTATTTTTTTGTACGGGTTTTCCGGGGACAAAGTTTAGTACGTAAAGTGCGGAAAAACCGTACAAAAAATAATTATTTAATTATTTTTATAAAGTTATAAAAATATAATGTTTTGTTCATTTTTCATCGATTAAAAATAATTCATCTATTCAATGTAAGGTTTGATATTTACAGGACTAAGATAACGCATTATTATATAAGCAGCAATTACGGAAAAGTACACCAAAAAATATGTTCGGTGTCCGAAACGACATCCAAGTGGGTGTAAACACTACAAAAGTGGGTGTAAACATTAAAAAAATGTACACCCGCAATTGGGTGTCATTTCGGACACCGTACATATTTCTTTCTCTGAGGGGGGAAGGATTGAAGATACCCCACAAAGAACGTAATTATTTTTTCTGTAAATCACCTGATCATAAATAAGCCAGCTCTCAATCAATTTAGTGTCAGTTGCCATACAGCCCTAACACAATTAGTTAGTAGGCGAACAATTATTGCCAGTACTCCCGTCTGAATCGTTTCGATGCGCTTTTGGGGCTTTTGCTTTTGGTAATCGTTTGATTTAAAAATGTTGGGACATTTAGCTCCTTCAAGACACGTTGAATGAGCGAATTATTTCTTCAAAAGTAAGACAATTTCATTTTTTTTTTTTTTTCGAATATATAAGATATTTTATTTTATTGTGCTGAAAATTGCAACTCGACCAAAAAATCAAATGTTTATTTCATAGATTCGCATCATTTTAAACGTTTTCATAAATTATATTTTCATTTGAACTGGATTTAATAAATATTGATTCAAATTATTTTTTCACAGTATAATAAGCATATACAGTAGTAATCATCCATCGTTTATACGCTTACATGAAAGGCGGTGCTATTGTGTCTCTCAATAATTAATTACTAATTTACATGAAGTGTTTATAAACAATGTAATGTAATTGTTTTGTTAGCATTTAAAATAATGTGACGAATGCATAGAAACTCTCAGTGAAAATAAGCGCGTGAAATGTAAACAGTGTAAACAACAGTGATTAGATAAAGTGCATAAAATTGGCGAAATAAGCAGAAGATATCAAGTCCGGTAGACGCGTGAGAATGAAACGAGTAAAATGGAAAGGTATACGATCCAGAAATCGCCATGTTTTACAATGAAGTAAAACCAATCACAATCTTGAAGAAAAAAGATTAATTCAAATAGAAACACGTCAAAACTTCGACAAACAGAAACACGTGCACAGGTTGTAAACGAACAAATGCCTGACATATTGATATTATGCCTATTTATGGAAAACATGTACTTACAAAAATATCAAAATACAACTTACATCAAAAACACATAACACACAGACGGTACAGCGACGGAGGAACAGCTATATAATTAAAAATGGCATTTATAATTGTGAAAATCAAAAAGAAAAAGGAAAGAAACACGATTAATACTGCTCAACAATTTTTAGGCGTCAAGTGCGCATTTGATGAAGAATGGCATACCGGATTCTTATACTACATCAAAAATATATATTTTGTACTTCGATCGTCATAAAATGACAGATATTTCTATGTGTTAAAGACCGGAAGAAATCTCAAAATTTTATACAATAAATAAATTAATTTACAAAATTTTCTGAAATTTCGTGGATCATGCTTATTACCGCGTCGGCGATTAATTGAGGTCCTTTTTCGAATATATTTAAAATAAGAATTATATGAAATGTCATTAAAAAACTCATTATAGGGAAATAAATAAGAACTTGTTCATTATTGACTATTTATATACATATAACATATATATACATATACATATACATACGTTTCATTATGAAAACATACATTGCTAATCGTTGAGCACGAAATTTGAAATTGTTTCCGAATTCAATAATAACATCACGATTATGATTTATGATTTTAAGCCACGTTCTGCCTAGGCAGGAAAAGTGGTTCGTAACCGATAATTAATCGATTCTAATACCGATAATAATAAGGAAGCGGTATACCTAAAAGCGAAACATTTTTTTTATTCCAGATGCTGACCTGCACGGTGATGTCGAAGGCCCGGAGGTCAGCGGCGATGACCGAAGCATCGCCAGCGATATTCAGGACGGCAACGAGGCGCACTTGGACCACGACTCCATCGATTCGGATCGCGAGGCCCTCAATTTGGTAAGTTTCAACAAGTCAAATCACTCCACGTTCTCCTCTTCACCGAATTCTTATACAAAGTATATCTACATTTCGCAAAAGTGTCTATCCCAAATCCTGCCCTCGCCTCGGATACAAAGTCAGCGAGGCTAAGAGTTAAAGGCACGCTATGGGCCAAGCAGGTGGTCCGGTAGGAAATTAGCGGTGGCTAATTACCGACCACAACAGGTGACGACGTGTGTAATTCAGCCGACATTGCCGAAATGTTGCTTTGCCGGCGGATTTTTATCGCGTTGGACTCACCTTAAATCGTGGGAAAATTTATGCAAATGTATCTGATTTTTTTTTTTTTTTTTTTTTTTTTTTTTTTTTTGACTGCTCAACTCATTTCCTGATAAAAACAATTACGACCATTGTTGAACTACGTTGAACATTACACGACTGGCATTTAATTTGCTTATAATCTATAAGTTTGATATCGTTTTGCTGGGTTCGAAATTAGTAAACATACATAATAAAATTGTTATAAACAAACATTGTTTATATTTAACCTAAAAATTGATTCGTTACATTAGTTTAGTGAAAATTACTTTTTTTAGTACATTAAACGTTACGTTACATTTAAACGAACAAAAGTTTTATTAACAACAATCGTCCCCTAAAATTAACATTGACTTTATATAATTTAAATTGATAATGTTTAACAATCATACGGAAGGAATAAAAGAATACCTAAATAATACCTTATAGGTAGGAATTATCATTTATAATATATTGACAATGTGTCCACATAATACGCAGCAATCAAGTAACTGTAAATACATTCGAACTACAAACTTCAAAGTTTAATCGTACAGATAATCGATTCATTTAAGAGTACGGATAATTTTTTACTACGAAATTTTCATGAATGTGAGGCAGCAAATTATAGGCAGCCGGTGGAATTATTCATGAACGCAATGTAACATTCGAAATCGACGCGTAAGAGGCCATTTCGAGGAAGACATTAAATCCGGTAAAGAAACATCTGCCGACTAAAAAGTATGTTGGTCTCTCTCGACTTTCCGTTTTGGTCTCCGAGGACCTTGTAAAAAATGCAGACCAGAGAGCGGGACAATAAGCGAGAAAGGGAGAGGACATTAAACATGCAAAGTTCAATATTTGACGGACAATGAAACCAAGTCGAAATGGCGATGGATGACGAATAGGGGTATTTTATATGATACAATGCTCGAGCGGCTGACCGCAATCGTAAATAATGGCAGAGAGTGCAAACATCGCATTTTTCGGTTTTTCCATTCACTAAGTTTTTTAGCAATTCAAAAAATTATTCGTACTCTAATGTATTGGTCATTCGTGTATTTTACATTTGATTTTTATTATTATTATTATTATTATTATTGTTGTTATTATTGTAATTTATAATGTAATATCGATATTCAGTATTCAATTTCGGGAACCGACTGAAACACTTGCTTCTGGACATGACACAGTCACGAAATGTTTTTACACTATAAAACTAGAGGCTTCGCCCCTGCGGCCTTCGGCCGCCAACCCCACCAGGGGGCTCCGCCCCCTGGACCCCCGGCGCGCTTCGCGCGCAGCTCGCTTCGCTCGCAAGAT
>JAPYZR010002908.1:0-15464 GCA_030522945.1 Trichopria nigra
AGGTCGTTTCGTTTATGTACCGAACAAGAGGTATCATACGGGAGAAAATCAGCCTTGGTAAAAACATAGCCTAAAATGTACATCGGGCTCCCGGACTATTGTGATATTTTCCTTCTTTTATAATCGGAATCGCGAACGCAAAGCCTCGCGCATTTAGGAAAGTAATGCAAAATTTTTAAATAATTAATTTAAATATTTTCAATTTCAATCGATTAATCTTCACACGGATTTCTGGCATTTGTTATTGGTTTAATGTTCATCGTTAAAAATAGCCAAGTATAGAAATAAATTATTTTTACTCGTAGTTTATTGTTATTAAATCGAATTTTTAATTATTAAAAAAAATATATATATATTTAATCTTATCTTCTATTTTCAAAACACAAAATGGCGAATTCGAAATAGCCGAATCATAAATACCAGATGACAAAACACACATCATGAAGTGCCTACAATGATTGGTAACATTTTGTACAGTTAAAAGACGCAACATTATAAAAATTCACATTTCAGTCGCTATTTTGAATTTCAATTTTACGCATGCAACTGAAATATAAGTCCCCAACTTTTTTAACGATATATGGTTTTTAGAGATATCCATATGCAGAATCTCTAAAAAATGAGTAACAAAAAGAATTTTCCAAACCTTTTTATTTTTTTTTATTTTTTTTTTTAATAATAATAGAACGACTTTAAAGTTTGCTATTTTGAAAGTGACGAGATTTTCTGCCGCATCAAGAATCAATTCATGAACTCTACATTTTTTACTGAGTTTGAACATTGCAAAATACTGTACAATTTAATTTATGGCAAAATCAAGTTGATTTCAGTTTTAATGGGCAACGTCACAATCACAAATGAGGATTTTCGTTAAAAATGAAGTGAAATCTCATTTTCAGCAATTTAAAGAGTATATATCACGTTTTATTCGATTCGTATTATATATCTTCTTTAGGTTTTTACCATATATGGCTACATTCGCAGTTGTATATTTCCGGCATTTTTCTTTCTTATATAAATATATACATTTGTGTTCGTACAGTTATCGCTCGCTATTAGGAATGATCAAAAGATCGATCCACTCGCCTTGGAATAATTGAATCAAAAATCAATAATAGAATCGCCGTTAACCTATTTTTCGAATCAATCTCCAAAGAACAATCCGCGCAAGTTGGAATTTGAGAGCTTGTTTGCGCGTCGTTCTTCTTGCGCGCGAACTAACTTAATTAGCGTTACATTCGCCATTAAAAGTTGTAAAATTCGATTATCCCACTTTTACGACAACATCAATTACAATATGCAAATTCATTAATTCGCATAGGAGTGACTTTGGGATTAGAGGCACGTGATTCTTGCTGGTCTGCCCCCGTCGCTTTGCAAGAAAGCCTCGAGCTTATTCGCGATGCGATGATAACACCTGCCGCCAAACCTGACGTTTTGCATAACATCTCCAGTTCCTGCTTGGTGCCGGATGCTCAGGTATGATGTCACGCTTTATTGGAATTGTTAGGAATCACTATTATATATATATATATATTTGAAACAATATAGATTAATTATACATTTTTGCATGAAACGACAAAATTGTTTTATCATGTCTCGATAAGTTTTAATTCTATTTAACAGACGAAAGGAGTGTAGAAGTTCACATTTATTCCCTAGGAACGAAAAAAAGAGAAATTTTCTTCTGAGCAACCAAAAATATGACTTTTATTTCAAACTACAGAATTTTGTCATTTTTGTATCTGGTATACTTACAGAATTGTCAAAATTATATATATATATATATATAATTTTGTTACAGATTTTGCGCGTCTGTAATTCACGTAGAAAATACCTCATATATAGGGTGTATTTTTTTCGACAATTTTTTTTTCTAACTCCGAAAATCTGTAAGTCGTCATCTTGTACCAAAAATTGTAATTTTTAAATAAATTTTTTGCAAATATTTTGAAGTCATCTTGGAAATTTTAAAATCGCCACCAATGCGTTATAAAACCTGTTACAAAAAAGTAATATCCTCATAAATTCCAGAGAGCACGAGGACTTTGGAAAATTTGTGCTTATACTAAATGAAGAAATTCAAAATGGTGGCCATTTTTAAATGCCTAAGATGATTTTAAAATATCAGCACAATCTTTTTAAAAACGTACAAGTATATATTTTGAACAATTATAAAGTACATGCGAGCTAACCGAGCCTAGATTTTCGGCATGAAAAAAATTGCTGAAAAAAAGAAATACACGCGTTTTTGAATGTTGCAATGCTAATGCCTGTAGACTTTGCAGGTTTCGACGAAAGCGCCGTTAATAGGGGTCGTTGGACCAGGTTCGAGCTCTGTCGCCCTCCAAGTGCAAAACTTACTTCAATTGTTTTCTATACCTCAAGTAAGTCGCAGATGAAGTAATCATATATTCTTTACTTTTTAAATTGTGTATATATCACACGGACGGGGAAAGAAATTGACACTGTAACCCTCTTTTGGGAAGGTTACAAAAATAATCAAAATAAAACAATTACAAGTAAACAAGTAATTGATATATTAATAAAGAAGAGAAAATACAAAAAAAAAACTATAATAAGTCATCCAATTGTCGGGATTCTACCAACGCGACTAAAAACGCGTTTTTTATTAATAACCGGCACGGTCCCGGTTTCAATGTCTTTTATTCTGCAGAAATGATAAATAACTAAAAAATTGAAATGTTCTTGATCAAATAATATATTTCTTGAATATTCCTTATTTCACTATTATGTTTATACTGAATTTAATAAATGGCTATATATAGTCTAGCTATAAACTGTTAAAATATATATGGTATATATTTAATGTACATATAAAATTTGTCGTTTATGATTCTACAACACATAAATTTTTATTTACGTAAATAACTGGGTAATCGCGAAACATTTTGATATTTAATGGCGCTAATTACTTGATGGTTGATAGAATTATTCCCAGAGAACAAAGCGTTTTAAAGAGCTTGCTATCTAACCTTATTGCAGATAGGATACTCAGCAACCTCTAGAGACCTCAGTGATAAGACCAGGTATTCGACATTCCTGCGCGTGGTGCCGTCGGATTATTACCAGGCGCAACTACTTGTCGATTTAGTGAGATATTTTAACTGGACTTACGTCTCCATCGTTAACACGGATGGTGAGTTTTTCATTGTGTTCTTGTAATCATTTTCTTCGTTATCTTTCTTAGTATCCACTTTTCATAAGTAAGTCAATTATCAGTAAGAAAATTTTTCATTCTATACAAAAAATTATTTTTTCGTTTCTTTTTTGCTTCTTTTGTGAATAATTTTTAATACATAAACATCCTTAAGTTTCTCTAAAAGGGAGTTAAAATGAAACACAACTAAATATGAAACCTGGCAACGGATGATTCGGTCTTTTCTGTTTTTCATTTATATAATATATAATTATTTAATTATTCATTTATTTGTCGGATAATGTAATTTATTTGAGTCAATAACGATCTTGATTAATTATCTATCTGCTTTTCTTAACGTTTTTCTATATTTCGTCAAGATGGAAGTTTTAGTAAATAATGTTTTTTATTATCTTTTGGCGACTGCGTACGATTTATACAAAATACGAAGTTCCGAGTCACTTATGTTAAGAATTTGTTAACAATTTTTAATTCTCATCATTGTTTGCCACTCACCATTCATTTTTGTAAATTATTATAGATTCTTATCAATCTCTGTCAAGATTCACAAACATTGTCATCATATTTCTTTTTAATGCCGTGTTATTACTAGAGACAATATGCTAATAAGAATAATATAAATAATTCATATCTAACTGTAAAATAATCATCTTTGTCAAGTATATCTAAATACATACTCAAACAATAATATCGTTGTAATATCTGCACAAACTTAACAAACATGAGTTATGAAAAGAGAAAGCCGAAAATTATCTGTTTACGTTATAATCATTTTTGACGGTGTCCCTGATTGTTGTTGTTGTTATTAAACAACAAACTCTCTATAGTAGTACCTCTCAGTTTGTTTATCTTGTCTCAATCTACTATTTACTCTATTCAATATTTACGAACATTTCGGATTTCGTATAAACTTTTCGTCTCTCTTCGTCACTTTCTGCTCTCAAAATTTCTTGTAGAGAAAATTGAGCCACTCATTCGAAAGAATGAATTCTCCTCCCTTTTAAGAGGAAAAAATATTTCATTATTTTAGTGAACATTCACTCTAGAAAGAGTGATAGATTCATTCATTTACGGAATGACTCAATAAGTTTGCAAATATTGACGAATAATAAAAAGTTAAATGAACAACTTCGTCAATGGACACAGAAATGTTTCGTATTATAATATCATTTAAAAGATATATTTTTAATAAAAACATATAATGCAAGAGAAATAACCATTTTGAATGATCCGATTTCGTCACAACGTAATAAACGTGTAAAGAATTGCACAATTATAAAAAATAACACGCATAGTTTTATAACATTTTTTAATTATCACTTCGATTACGAAATATTTATACATTAATTCATATATATAGTATAAGTTTATACATAATAAAATAATGCAGATATTTATTTACGAATGAATGTACTTATTATTTAAGGGAGTCAAGAGTGATTACCGTAATCTATTCACGTATATATATACGACTACGATGGCGACCGACGCAAATTGAATAACTTTTATTAACCTACTTCTGAAAACAATTTCGCTGACTTCTATGCTTTTAATACTTGAAAAAAAAACCATTTCCAAATTATTACCGTTGGGAATTATACTTTGACGGCAAATGCTTAAAGAGATATTTATGCGCGCAGTGCTTTAATACTCTAATCCAATAATCGCAAATTATAGTATATATCAGATAGGCTACTATTGTTTCGCGATATCATACATTTCTGGCATTATCATAACTATATATGATGAGTAAATAGACTGCAGTGAAAATAATTAGTATTAGAATTATGACATACTTGACAATTAGGCAAAAAATTGGAGATTCAACTTCCGTTTTATGTCTTATATATGCATATAATAACATGCTTATATATGAGCTTGCGAGTTATACGCATACGTATATAATTCCATAAGACTGGAGCGTGTTGCTTTAAATGCTATATGCAGCTTATTTCCTTGCTTTTCCTCTACTTAATCCTCTACTCGGAGAGAAAAGACAAATTCCATTATATGTTTCAAAATATTTCATATTTATGTGAGAATGCCAGCTTATGGCCATTTAAATTACTGAAACCCATTCTACAATATAACCCTATTATTAACCTTAGGTTTGATTCATTTATATTTGATTTTTGGACAATAATCGTTAAATGTTATCAAAAAAATAACATTAATATTAAATATTATATACAAGATATATAGTCAACTTTATTGCGCTTCTACGTTAATTTTCGTCAAATCACATGAAAACAAAAGTACTGTTGGGACTACAGTACTATGATTGTCGCAACCATTCTTCTGGTTGACATAACTATTTATATAGCACTCCAACAAAATTTTATTTGCAAAGTGGAAGCATTTGAATTGTGGATATTTTCTAGAAATTTGAAATCCTGGGAAAAAATTGATCAGACATCATTATATATCTTGATCAGATATGTTCCATATATGGTCATATCTAATTGATATATAATTATATACGGATTTTACATATATAACACATATAATATATATATATACGGAACATATATGATCCAGATATCATACAGTGTTTTTAATACAGTAAAAACATTAAATATTTCTTTCTAATAACAATGTGTGCCGATAAAACTGGATAATATCTATTAAAAACTATTTGTTTTATCGAAAAAAAAAATATATATATATATATATGCGTATATATGCAAAATACGAAAATTTAAGTTTTGCGTTTGGCACCACATATTACGAATCAAAAATTCAAAATGGCAGAATGTTTGTATATAGAACCTATCGATTCCCCTCTCGACTCTAGAAATTTCTTAGAGTGAAGTAATGAAGTTTCGCTCTTTACGAGTGTAATTTTGCACTTTCTGGAGCGAGATTTTGCTTTATTTCGTAATGAGCCCCAGAGAATTTGCACTTAATAAAGCGTGAAAGTCACTCTTAAAGAAAGAAAATTTACTCTTCTAAAAGAGTGGCCTAATCATCACTATTTATGTAGAGTGAACTTTCACTCCAATATATTAGTTCAACTTTCAATTTTCAAAATGTCGAACTTGTAGAATGGGAGCAAAGTAAATTTGTAAATAATTAGAAGTTGCCATGTTGATTCGGTAGTCATCATGTAACTATTCAATTTTTAAATATTAATGAAGTATATAAAGATTCAAAGTGCGATATTATAAAAGAAAATTCATTTAAGTAAAATTGATTTCACTTTATTTCAGTTTTCATAAATTTATATTTTATTTACAATTTTTCTATTTTTTTATGCCTATATATACACTGTAAGTACATTTCACGTGCACAGTGCTAAACTCAATTGAAATCAATGTAAATATTGTTACGTCGTTGGGCATTTTATAAAACGTGAAAAGCGCGATGGGAAAAGGTTTTTTAAATACCATTATGCAACGTTTACATTTCTGATTTGTCCGCCTCTTGAAAAGCTCGGAGGATTCATCATCTTTGCACTCCCTCCCATAAACGTCTACTCTTTTGTTTTCTGCTGCTCAAATACAGGTGTTAATCATTTATTCTGACGGAAATTTGAATTAGAAGTCTCCTTTATTAATAGATATGCCCCTATATATAATGCAATGTTTTTCATAAACCTTATTGGATTTTGTTGGAAACATTGTATATAGAAAGCTGTTTTCAAGAGAAGAAAAGAATCTAATTCTTATTTTCTTATATGGCAGTAACTTATTGTCATTTTGTTCAATTCAATATGAGAAGATAACAAATTGTCTTATTCGCGTCTGTGAATATATATAAATAACATTAAAGTTATCTCAGGTGGTTGTAAAAATTATACTTGCAGTGATAAAATTAAAAATATTAATTTTATAATATATATATATATATATATATGTTATACTCTCGATCTGTAATTTTTATTTTTTATCGCCGTTGCAGAACATTTTCTATTTTTTTTTTTTTTTTCGTTAATTTTTCAGGAATGGACTTCGAAATGTATCTCATGCTGACTGATAAAAATTGCCGTGAAATTTCAGAGACATAATAACTGCACCGCCGCGCGTCAATTCCATTTACTAATGTAATACATCGAACTGCACGGAAAGAAAATTAAAGTAATTCAATTTTTCTCTGATCATTTCACGAAGAATGTGATTACGATAACCATTTTTTGTATTAAATATCTGGAGATTTTTCATTGCATTTTTTACTTGTCATATTTTGTTAATGACATTTTTAAAAATAGTTATTAATAAACATCGCTTATTATTAATGATAAAAAACGAATGTTTCATTATATCAATGATGTATTTATATTTTACCATTTTTGAAGCGATGTTTGTTAATAACTATTTCTAAAAAACGTCATTAATAATATGCCAAGTAAATAATGAAATGAAAAATCTCCATATATATAAAATATATATAAAAAATACAATTTCACGGCAATTTATATATACATGAGAGTGCGTGTGCGTGTATGTGCGTGTGTGTATATGTTTAGCTATAAACAAAAACAAAAAAACTTTTGCTTAAAAATTACAGAAATTTTCTACAGTTCGAGGTTGTAGAAAATTTTAAGTAATTTTCATGTACTTTTACACAGAATTATACTGAACTGTTTACAAAAAAATACTGAATTTTTTTTTTAAATTACTGAACTTTTTTCTTGAAAATGACTGGACTTTTCTCGAAAAGTACTGAATTATGGTATACATTTTATTTTATGGTAACGATTTAGTGATTTTATATGAAAGTTCAGTAAAAATCCTTAACATTTCCTGATATGGAAAGGAAAGTTATCCAGGAAAGTTTGTTAATTCATATGGAAATGTTTTTTTCGGGCAAAGTCGTAGAAACATACTACTTTTTAGTAATTAAAGATAGAGATACACCATATAATTGTCGGATATCTTTATTTATTTCATAATAAATTTTACTATTAAAATACTATTAAATATTATATTCATGAGAGATGTCATTTTAAATCGAATGTATATTAATCAATTAACCCGGTAGAAAAGGAGAACAGTTTATGGCCATTTTTTCTGTCCTCCATTATATTTTTAGCATACAAATGCCAGAAAAAAATGTGAAGAAACTACTGTCATGTTCTGCAAGGGTAATTAAGCAATTAAACAATTATTTACGTCAACAAAACATTTTAACTTTTTTTTTTAATATTTAAAAAGTAATGAGGGAATTACACACCTATAAACATCTGTGTATATATATATATAAGTCATTAGTTTTCACCGAAGTGCACAATGCCTGACCAGTTATTAATACACGTCGAGAAACAAACAGCAACATATCTATACGTATAGCTACCTGCCGCAGATGATTGGAGCAGCACACCCCACAATATGCCGCGCCCAATGTTTGAAAAGCATTTTAAACTATTTGACCGAACCCCCACGAGACGGAAAAGTAGGCCATTTTTTCCAATATTAGAAATGTATTAATGGCGCCTGTTTTTTGCGCCCATTCATCTCGCTGCATAATGCTCGAGCTGATTGATCGCGCCATCTGGAATAAAGTATATCGTCCGCTACTCGAAGCGAAGTGCAGAAATTACAATGGGACTTGAATTATATGTTGCGTCCGGCGAACACGGAAAATCCGATTCTTCATCACGCGGTTATACGGCATTCGGAAAATGGCGCGAACGACAGACCGCATTAAAATTGCTTTTTCGACATACCTGCAACGTTTCTCATCGATGACGATTATGAACCCCTTCGACCTCACAATTCCCTGACTTGAAGTAATTAAAAAAAAAAAACGACTTAAGATATCGGGAGTATGGGTCGCCATTTTGAATGTCATAATTTTTCGTAATAAAATTGATTATTAAAAATGGCCGCGTCAAGTTGTGGGATTTTGTTCATCTACAGAAGTATGTGAAAAATGTAATTCGGATACGACCGGTACATTGGCACATGCTGAAATTCTGAAATTAAAAATGGCGTACATAAAATGTTTTGCGTATACTGGAAGCCATTTAGTATGTCAATAAAAAATTCAACGGTGAATAAATATCCTACGTAATATTTCGTACAGACTTATATGTACCTATCTTTTTTTTCAAAGTTGAATTGCGATTTTGAAATTGGTTTTTCAAAATGGCCGCGTCAAGTTGTGGCATTTCGTTCATGTAGAAGCGTGCTTAAATCGCGATTCGGACATAATTTCCACATTGGCACCAGTTGAAATTCTGAAATTCAAAATAGCGGACACGGAATATTGTGGGTACTGAACGACATTTTGAATGTAAGAAAAACGTTCAACGTCAAATAAAAATCCCTCAATATCATTCGAGGTATATGTGGATAAATTATAAGTAATATCAGTGTATTCTATAAATAATCATAAATTCAAACAAAAAAAAAACTATCCATTTCCGTAATAATAAGTCTCGTAATCCTGCGCGTATATACCGATTAACAATATTATTGTTTTAACGAGGAGACTTGGCATAACTCGGTGTGCGTCTAGTGCACTCCCATAAATTATATACGTAAATTGGAGTCCTTTTAAACGCGTGCCATGAATTTCGTTTGTTTCCAGCCAATAACGAAGCGACGTAAACTGCTTTAGTTCTTCTCAAGAGGGGACACTTAATCTTTTTAAATTGCAATTCGGAAGTCCCCGCGCGGATGCCGGCTTTATATATTGGAATCAAGCGATATGTTGTACTGGAATATTACACAACTTGAAATTACCACCAATTAAAAGGAATATTATTATGTTCCTCCATTTCCGGGATAATGGACAATTTAGGAATACATGAACGCTGATGATTTATTAGCGCGGATTAGTGGCTAATTTATGAACTTTTGCCGATACATAATAACAGACTGGTTTAAGTATATAGGTACATTGATAATTCACGTTTTTTATTAACGGAATTTAATACAAATTATTCGTGTATGCAAGTGTAGAATGTCTTAAAAACGAAACTTTTACTTTCTGAAATGTGAAATTTAAAATTAAAAAAAAAACTGTTAGACTGTCCCTATAATTTTAAGAGATAGATAAATTAAGGAAGTAAACAAAAAAACGAATAATACACAAATAAAAACTGAATAAAAACGAATAAATACGAATAAAAACATGAATAAAAAATGAATAAAACGAATAAAAACGAATAAAATATGAATAAACGTATGGATAAAAAGTGAATGAGACAAATAAAAACAAATAAAACTCGAATAGAAGATGAATAAATACGAGTAAAAACATGCATAAGACGAACAAAAACAAATAAAACGCGAATAAAAAACGAATATAAAGACAAATAAAACGAATAAAAAAATAGAATAAAAGCGATTAAAACACGAATAAATGCGCATAAAACACGAATGAAAAACGAATAAAAGAATAAAGCGAAGACAAATCAACATTGTGTAGTGTTTAAAGATTTACTCCACGATTAGACAATTTTTAAAGTATAATTCTATTGTTAATTTCGTACTGTAGGAATAAGAAAACAGGAATTAATTAAGAATCGACGATAATAAGTTAATAATATTTTTCGTAGTTAATATTCTTCAGCTGCATATTATAAATGTATGCTTGTTGAAATATCCTTTAAACGACATTTCGTATTAAATTAAAAGTGATTTAATGATAGAAGTGGAAAACTATGTACATGCGTGAATAAAATCAAATAGACAGAAATCAATATTGGCAGCATTTCATGAAAATTGGTCAAAGATTGCGTTACATCACAACAGTTATATACCAAATGAATTTCAGTGAAAGACATTTATAAAATTTATTCAATAAAACAATTATATCATGCACAGAGTAGCACAAAATTGAATTCAAACCAAAATCAACGAAAGTATAATGAAAATTAAAAAGATAAAGTATGGATATGAAGCAATTTGTTCAATGATCGAAACAAATAGCGTGTAATCGTTGTTTGCTCGATCTATGACATTCAAATTATATATATAAATGGTTTATATATATGGTAGTTACATATTGAAAAATAAAATTAAATAATATATTCATATTAAAAATAATAATGATCGTAATAAAGAAATAACACCAATAACAACACAACAATGACAATAATAATAATAATAATAATAATAATAGTACAGGTCATTAATTATAACATAAAAAGTTTATAGACATTTATTTATAGGTAGGTATATTTTTGTACTTATGTTTTATATCTATTTATGTATATTAATTTAGCGACGGCCATTTTTACAATCGTTATATATCGAAAGACATCATATATGTTGAAATTATTTACGTTTGTTAATTAATGTTTAACCTGTGTATTAAATAAATAATTAATTAATTAAATAAATAAATGAATAATAAAATAATAAGATAATTTTTTTATCTTTATTGTTATTGTACAAAAAAAATTACATTTTATAATATATCTATACTTTTTATATATAAAAATATCTATAATTAAATATTTATAAATTATTTAAAAATTAAATATGAATTAAATTTATAGATTTATATATGCATGCATTTAATATGTATTTTCAATATTTTATTCATTTTCTAACGGTAAATAAAATATGCTCAGGTTATAACAATTGTATGTCGTTTATAAAATATGAAGGTACAATTGAGTAATACAGAAACACACCGTGCGTACTCGCTTAAAGATGAGAGAACAAGATATACGTGCAAATGGAGAAACAGTAATTGATTTTACAAACAACGCTTTTAAAATGTGATTGCGTTGGTGTCGAAACGTGAGAAAATTTATGAAATCGGAATATGATTCGATTATCAATGAAATGATATGCATTGTTCCGAGTAAACTCCGTTATTCAGAATAAGCGAGCGTAAAAAGTGTCGTTAAAGTCTTGTTCATTGATGGATCGATTCGGCTCTCTGTGTAATTGACTATCAGCGAACGAAAATGCATTGTAGTGGCTTTTCACGACGGTGTAGAGAAATGTAGATACATCGGGAAAATACCAACGAATGCGTCGATATTATATTCTTATAAAATTAAAGTTTAAAGTCTTCTTTCTTTCTTTCTTCTTAATTTAATAAAATTTATTTTTTATTATTTTGTTATAAGCAAAACGTGAAAGAAGGTCGAAATGAATAATACTAATGAGATATTGCGGAGTAATATAAGAATTGAAGGAAATATTTTTTCACTAATTAATTGTACCATTAGGGAAAGGAGCCCGAATGGAAATGTAGTTATATTAATGAATGAGCGGATAGACTACGGTTTGAATGAGCGATGAGGGTATCATATGTCTTAGCGCCGCGGAATTATATGATTGCTGTTCGTATACACAACATGTATATATAAGTATGCATACATACACACACACACACACACACACACATATATATATATATATATATATATATACATACTTACATTTTAAATAGTATCGCCTAAGTTTCTCGTATTATGTCAGCAACCTATTAACCTTAGACGAATAATTACTTTTTTATTTCGATGCTGGAATTTTATTTTAATTCTTGTTTTTTTATTTGTTTATTCTTCTTTTTTTTTCTTTTGCATAATTTTTATTTTATTTTTCTATCTTCACTTGATTTATTTTGTTTTTTCTTATACTTTCGTTCTTTAGTATCTTCTTTATTTTTTTCTTTGGGGTTTCCATTTTCGTCGTCTTCTATCCTTCTGCTTCTATTCGTTCCTTTTGTTCGTTTCTTTCCTTTTCCTTTTTTTTTCTTTGAATCGATAGTTTATTATATTTTTTGTTTCTCAATTTATCAATTTTCATCATCTTCCGTCCTACTTATCTTCTGTCTTATTTTTTTGGCTTTATTATTTTTTTTTTGTTTTCCTATTTCTTTTCTTTATTGTTTTCTTTTTCGTCGTCTACTTATATTTTAGTCTTCTATCTTCATTTGCTTTGTTCCTACTTTATTCTTTCTTTATTTCAATCGTTAGTTTGTTCTCATTTTCATCGTCTTGGTTCCTTTTATCTTATTTTGTTTCGTTTTAATGTTTTTCTTCTTTTCCATTTTTCCATTTTTGTCGTCATTTCTCATTCGTCATTCCTGTTTTAATTTTTCGTTCGTCAGTTTTTATCTTTAATTTCCTTTTTCGTTATCTTTTTCTCACTCGTCTATCTTCACTTGTTTTATTTTTTTCCTGAGTTATTTTTTATGTTATCATTCTTTTATCATCATTTTCTTCCTCGGTCATTTTTTGTTCCTCACTTTATCTTTTTCGTCGCCTTCTTTTCTTTTTCTTATATTTTATATCTTTTTTTACATTTTTTTTTCTTTCTTTCATTCCAGAGTTTTTTTTCTTTGTCGTCGACTTTTTTTATTCTTCTATCTTCAATTATTTTATATTTATTCCCGTTTTACTTATTCTTTCCTTTTTTCATCTTTAATTTTCTGTTTTTTTTTCTTGATTTTTTTTTATTCTTTATTCTTCACTTCTTATATTAAAATTCGTATTTATTTTCTCTTTCATTCTCTCGTAATTGTTTATTCATGTTTATCACTGCATTCCTCATTATTCTTCACTATATTCATCTTTTTTCGTTCTGTTTTTCTACTAAATATATACGACGGTACGATGTCGGTAGCGGTGATACAATAGATCCATGAAATTCGTGGATGTTCAATCACCATTTAACGACATCATTGAAGAAATTGTCATACAATTTTAAACAAAACATTAGATTTAACCCTTTCTTAACGACAAACAATGAACACAAGTAAACAAGCTTTTCGCTCTATTGTAAAGCAATATGTACAACTGCGTGTACGACTATACATCAACTTTTCCCCTTAATACGTTCAAATTCGAAACGTCTCGCAAACCTTCAAAATTGCCACAGAAAAGTAAGTAATTCACAATTTCCCGCGAATTTTTCGACGTCATCTACCACGAGCACTCCGTTCATTCACAACCATATATTACATACTCGCGTTCAGGAAGTTCTTTCGATCGAAAACTACGATCGATTCGATTATCTCGTCAAAAGCGCAATTTCCCAGTTTGTAAATCGACCGGCCTTTTTTTACCCACGCATCGAACTGTCCATTTCTATCTCGTTGGTGAAATTCGTAACTTGCGGGATGTATATAATTTTTCTATTTTTCGCAAATTACACTTTCAAACGGCGAGGCAGAGTGCTGCGTGTATTGCGCGTGAATACTCTCGGGACAAAATCATCAGAGAGACGCGACACGCCAAAAACACGTGTACATATATATATAATAAACATTTCTATGTTTAATCGAATTATAAACCGGTAATTAAAGCACTATATGTATATATATTTTTATAAAGATTTTCACGTTTAGTTGCAAAATCACCGATATATAATGTTTATTGGTTCAAGAGAGAATTCCTAAAGGCATTTTTTGTGTAACTAGGGCGAAATGTCGATCATTTCATACTAACGGTAAATATGATTGCTTGGGGTTATAACATACTGTTTTGTAACATCAACATTATCATTATATATATATATGTATACATTATACACATAATTGATTATATATTTTTTTCGTTCCTGAACGTACACATGTGGACCTTGAAGTGTTAAAAAATAATAGATAAATTTGAAAAAAATATATGCGAGTTATATAATTAAAGCAGATTTTGAAATAATTGAAAATATCATTTTGCAAGATGGTGGTCTGAATAAGTGATTTATTTAATATATTTAAGTAATTTTGAAGGATTTGCTCAATTTGAAAACTGCAAACTTAATTGTTGTTTTTTATCACTTATCATTTATTAAAATTAAGTTTTCGGTTTTAAAATTGAGTAAATCCCTCAAAATGACATAAAAATATGTAATACACCATTTATTGAGACGATCATTTTGCAAAATGATATTTTCAATAATTACAAAATATACTTTAACCCATTAAGTCCCAAAAAGGCAAAATTTGTATCTTACGTTTGAGCGCAGGAAAGTTTGTGAAAAAGTAAGAAAATCTTTTGGAAAATACCCAATCCTACTATTTTCGGGTACGCTCTTCACGATAGAATGGTTTAACAATTTCAAAAATTTGATTGTCATTTGTTAATTAACAATTTAAAAAAAAAATACGATTTTTTTTGAAAAATTTTGAATCAATCAAAAATTTGACTGGGAAGTAATTTTCTTTACTGTCGCATATATGCACAAAATTGCACAAAATATCTAAACTTTCCAACAAGCTTTGGCTTTTTATCGTACGATTTTTTTTAACAAAATGGCGGACAAAAAACGAAAGTTAAAAAATCAAACTTTCATTTTACTACTGTTTTTGACGTTTTTTTCATTGGAATCGTGTAAATTATTCAATTATTTCAGTAAAAATGTACTTAAATATA
>JAPYZR010002909.1:0-15463 GCA_030522945.1 Trichopria nigra
TTTTTTTTTTTTTTTTTTTTTTTTTTTTTTTTTTTTTTTTTTTTTTTTTTTTTTTTTTTTTTTTTATTACGGCCCTTTCTGCCCTTCAATTACATTTTAAAGGCCAGAAAAATTGGGCAGAAATTGGTGTCATTTTCTACTAGATTTTCAAATTAAAAAATAGTTAAAATCCTTTACTGTTTAGGTAATTTTACTCATCCATCGTGTGAATTGAACAATTATTAAAAATATGACAACAATCGATAATAGCAAATTAAATTAGTAATAGAGAATACGACGATATTATCGCGGCTTTAAAATTTATCGATACCCGGTACCGATATCCTTTCAAAGTGTAAATCTTCTTTATGACCATTCTTAACTCTCTTAGATAATTGTAAATGAATTACGCGTGACTTTGAGGAAAAGGGATGGTTGTAATGTAAAACGCTTTGTGAACGGCGTGCTGACGTCTATTGACGCAGCTCGGACGTCAAAAGGATCTTAACTCAACATGCTCTGCATATAAATATGGATATGTAATATGTGTATTTCTACTTTCGACATCAATTCTAAATTAGTATCCAATATTTTCGATGAGCTTAGTCATCGACAAACTTGCTTTTTTCTTGCCACCGTGAAAAGAATCGTGTGAAACGAAATACACATCCGGGTATTATCCAATCCATGAGTGAATATTATGAATGTACGATTGTTACATGAATTAATTTTTCACGTGATTGAGAGATTTACGTTGAATTGACTTTATATGAGAATGTGAAAGTAATTATTCTTCTATAGCTCAAATAGCGTTAATTGGCGTAAAGCTTGGGTGCAATACGCAATTCCAAATATACTATTAAAGCAAAGTATATTATTAACGTTCTATAAATTATTCTACTGGAATATGTTGTTCTTACCATATATTATCAATTAATTATTTATATATTTTTAGAAGCAAGCGGACTGCACTTATAAGGAGGAGCAAGCGAATTTTGTACTTTTGGAGGGGAGGGAGTATTCCGTCAAGGGTTTCAGTAATTTCCGACAAACCTTTTTTACCTCAAATCTACAATAGTGTTATGTTCCACTTGAACTGTAGTGTATAGGCTTGTAAATATCTTGTTTATATTTACAAATCGATATATCGAAAATATCACATATTTTGCAGAATCATTGCCATGTAATAATGAAAATCCTTTGTAACATTTATAACAGAAAATGAAGCTCGTTATATGGGCCATCTTCTATTGTGGATAAAGTTTATTTTTATATTTAGGGATAAAGATGTAGTTTTGTAAAAATTTATATTTTTCTGTTTGTTCGCATAAATATAAATTAATATAAGAATTACTTATTTTCCAAGAGATATTGTATTTGACACCTGAACGTTACGCTTATATCATATCGCTTTATAACCATAACGTTTCGTGCGCCATCCGGGTAATACATCAAGCTGAATTATTCGACATAAGAAGCTCAGATCTGCAATCCATAACGGATTCCACTGGTGGAATGTTTAGACGAGACTCTGTATAGTACTGCAATCATAGCCACGAAAGCTTATCGACTGCCCTATTTTGAACTTCTCTGTATATCTCAGCTTCATCTAGATATTCCCGAGATGAACAGATTGCTTATTAATATATATATATATATAAGTATATCTTTGGTACATTTCGGGGACCTATATCTTTTGTTTGGTACATTTTGAGGACGCTGTGTCTACTTTGGGGACGGTCCCCACTTTTTATATATATATATATATATATATAAATATATACGTTCTTATATAAGAAGGCCAAGTAAGGCGAGAAGGAGGATTGAAGCCTATAGGTCTCACCAAAAATAAATGCGAAACCAAGATAGTATTAATCTATGCAAAGTCTGCTGTCAGCCGTCTCATACATCCTGGCATTTGAAGAGCCTTTAGGGTGTTTGGCGTGAAAGTCGACCTGAGATTACATTAATATTTTTTTCGAAACTTTGCACTTCTTTATGAGCAACTGATGCATATTGTTTGCATATATTAATCAATGCCAAACTTCGTTTCGAGGCTTTGACTCAAATGATTGTGAATTGATTGTCATATTATTGAGTTTTAAATAGGCGTAATTTGGATAATAAGCAACCAATTATCAAAAATACGATGTTTATTAACAATTTTATAATAATGATATTTTAGGAAAGTTCATATTGATGCATATTAAAAGGTGCATTTTTTAAATTGAATAAAATGTCTTTTTAAAGAGGGCCTCGAAACAATGGCCATAACTTTAAATATGTTTTACTTAAACAGTCAAAGATCATAAAAACCAAGAAAAACGTACATTTTATGAAAATGTCGTTGATATTCTGCTGCACGGAATAATTATAAAAAATTATTGAAAATATTTTAAAGACATACACAAATATATACAAACATAATCTACAATTTAAAACAAAGTTGACGTTTGAATTGGGTTTAAATATACTTATGAATTTCGTAATTAGGGACATGCGTACGATAAATTTTTAGTGATTTAGGTTCAGCCCCTAAAACGGTTCTTGGTAAAAGAAAATAATATATTTCGGAAAATCCCTCTTTAATTGTGAACCAATGTCACCAACAGTTTTTTTGGGGATTATATATGAAGTGTCGAATCACCCTTCCACAACCCAAATTTTTTAAACGTTTCAATAATTTTTTGTTTATAGTTTTCCTGTTCTGAGGTTACGTCGGTAACTGTTCTACCTTAGAGATTGTATATTGTACGAATTGTCTTGATAATTGTACATTTACTTCATTTAGCATATATATTATATGGCATCCTTTTAAACCACTGGACAGATCATCAGCATGAC
This sequence comes from Trichopria nigra, assembly GCA_030522945.1. Lineage (NCBI taxonomy): Eukaryota > Metazoa > Arthropoda > Insecta > Hymenoptera > Diapriidae > Trichopria > Trichopria nigra. The sequence goes on from JAPYZR010002909.1 coordinate 2,824, forward strand.
TTACCTGAATGTAGACCTCCACTTGAGTTATATGACTTATTGTTATAAAATAATGTGAAAAGAAATAAACATGTTCCAAATTAGCTACATTCTGCTTTCACAGACGTTAACAAGTAATTGTAATCGAAATAGATGTATCGCGATTATTAATCCCAAAGGCAACAAAATAGATACTTTTATGAACCTGTACATTTTCTCACTTTTTTCGACAACAAGGTGGTTTTCAGATCTATAGTATATTTACTTATTCATTCTTTTCTAATTGAATATACCATTAATTACCATTATTATGTAAATAAGTCAGCGTAAATATAATCGTGGACGTTATATATTTGGTTAGAAATACCATAAATTAATACCGAACGTGTCAAAATGCGACAATGTCAACTTCTTATATCGTGTTACATTTCTTGAATTTTATTAAATAATATTCATCACAGGGAAATCACATTTTGAATCTTGCATATATTCGTCTTGTGCGGCGGATCAACCTATAACAAAATCATTACATTCATTCAATTTCGTTTGAAAATTATTATATTTCTTATAATTTCATGTAGTTACAAGTTTAATATGATATTAATAAAAATTATTGATACATTAATTTATAAAAAAAAATCAAACTTATCGAATAAGTCCTATATATATTTAACAAAAAAGAAAATAAATAAATTCTTTGTTTTGACGTCAATATAAAGGCTGCAGTAAAGGACTTCTGCATAATACGAAATAATTGTAATAGAAACATTATTAGAAAATATATACTTATTGAATCAGAGCCACGCTCTTACAATTGCATATAAGACTGTACGCGTATTAGCTGAAACGAATCAAAGTATATCGATCCACTTTATCCAGGTATACTTTTAACCAATGGCAGATAATAAGCTGGCATAAATTAGCGATAACGTGCGAAACTTCACAGTGAACTACTTCGAACGAAGAGATTTCTTCAACTGAGAGACTGGAACGAACGAAGTGAGGTGTTTTGCACCACCTACTATGCATAATCGGAACAATCTCACGTGAGAAAATATTATACCAAAGTCGTAAATAAATTCGTTATCAAGCAACGAACTACGCGTGTAATTGTAACTGACAAAAAATCGACAAATGCCGAAGCTCCTTCATAACTTTCAAAGTCACTTTCGACTCGGTGGTTTGATTTATTAGTAACGCGATTCAACGTAACAGTTAAAAACTTGAACCGGATCTCAGATTCGCAAATTCACAAGCTTTCTTATCGACGAATAGTTTTCGAGTTAAGACATTCAACTTTCACCGCACAATTTCCTAACGTGTTGCTTGCGGTGAACTTTACCGAGAAATCGACATGAATCGCATTCTCCAAAGTGCTTAAATTACACATTCTTTACTGCAAGTATGCAAAGTCGGACCAAAACATTATATCGGATTAGAAAATTATTTATACTTCGGTCGAGGATAAATTTGAAGATTAATCGAAACTAGTTTAACATGAAACGCAAACCGCATTTCTCATGCTGTAAAACAGTCAAGTTGTCAATCACATTTTTTTACGAATGTCAACAACTACTCGATAATTATTGTAAATTGGATTTTACGATTATATGTTTTTTGAAGCAATTTACGTCAGCATTTTGCAATCATGAAGTTTGTAAAATAGACTTTTAAATATTTTTATTATTATTTTAAAACCTCCAACATACATTTAAATTAAGGTTGTTTGACAAGTGTTCCAGATGACCTGTACATCGCGTATTGACTCTGCTGTATCTTATACTTACTTAGCATAATTTCGTATTTATTATTAGTTTTCTTTATATCTTTAAAAGACCGACATGGAATGAAAAAGAAAACAAAAATGTAAACAAATCGAAGAAATTGTACAATTATTACTCATAATAATAATTAGTAATAGATATTTCAGCTAGAAGATAGTAAACGAGTATAGCTAATACCAAATACTAAATATTCAGTAGGATATACGGCCCGAAAAAGTCGAAAACAAGGCAATAACCGTTTGAGATGCGGCCATAGAGATTGAAATCTTCGACCTTTTACCTGCTCGTCTGAAATCGTCTCTAAACACACGGCACGAGTAAAACCATTCTATCGAAGGTTCTCTCAGCTCGTGCGAATAACAGCAGCCTATTTTCCCTCTAGCAGGATCTAATTGCCGCGCAGTAAAACCATCGAACTTCTCTAAGATGTCGTGCACCGAAATCAAACAAAGATTTTAATCTTCATTCATAGAGTTGCGTTTGCACGTAAATACCGATTCCTTCTATGATTTACTATATTTTTAAAAAATCTTAAAGCTTTATAATTATCATGTAATTAATAATTTTTATGTAAATATTCTTTTTTCTTACTATTCAATAGGAATTTTTGATTCGAGGCAATTTACACTTGCACAAACTAATCTATATGGATGGTAGACCACGTAACTATCAAATACAATCAACTGAAAGGAATATTACGGTAATCTATATTATTGAGTCATTATAGAAACAAGATGTAGTCATGTCTTTTGTACCGAAGTTTGGAGAAATTTCATACAACTATAAGTACCAGATACTACGTGTTATTGGCACGCGGTGTTTGCTGCCGTCAAAGTTTCGAAAGGCAAACAATATTCAGAGAACCGTCGACTAAGTTTTCTTGCATGCAAACAACATGGAGCGACTTGCATGTCAAGAAATGCTGTACGATAATTAACGAATATGAACAAAAATATTTTACCTGGACATAGCATCGGCAAGACCCGCGCCCCGCAACGAGTCGTAAAATTAATGACTGTTTAAAATTTATTTTTCACGTTTTTAGCTCAATAGAATTTACGGAGATTCGTAAAATACGTTCTCACAATCCTCCGAAGTAAAACCGTAACCCTGAGAGAAATTTAACATTAAATATATAATAGACAAATTAGAGATCTTTCCGAGTTTTTTAATGTAATATGTACAAATTTATATATCACCATCAAACTTTGCTGGAACGAAATTTCTATAAACCGGACGATCAGCTTCTCGAGAGGGCTGTTTACAATCAAATACATCACAGTGAAGTGGTTTCTGAATGTCAGAAAATATCCGTTTCCTTAGTTCTGACAGTGACTAATAGAATAGGCATTATTTATATTAGAAAAGGTATTGTTACTTTGAGGTTTTTCACCGCCATTTTGGTAGGAATCGAAATTTCGAAATGCCTCTTTCACGGAAGCGTCAGACTCGCACCATGATCAAAATGTAATATTTTAACATATTATATATTTTTGTACAATGCGCGGGGGAATAACATTACGATAAAGATAAGGTGCTTGTGGGACATGCCAATTTGGAATTTTTTAACTATTGTAAAGTATAAATTATTTCAAATGGCAGATACCGCACTAATCCTGATGTTGAAACATCGTCCATTAGAGAAATGTAGTATTTCGCGAATCATTTTCAGACTTATGGAGATGAACATATGCCGAAATCGATTTTGGTATACGCGGACTGATAAGTCATATGGAATGTTCCAACAGGTGCAGCCTCTGCGATGATTTACGAGTGGAATCTGGGCCATGTTCTCGCTCTTTTGCCATTCGTTTAGTTCTCGAGTTCGACAACCGACTTCAAAATCATCCCACGTCGCCTTTTCCAGCATCCTGAACATTAATAGGTTCGCTCGACCGACTTTTCCCCCTTCTCAAGAGGATCATCGAACGGTGAATCGAATCTCACTTTTGCCTTCGCTGCTGCTAAGAAATAGAAGTTTCCTTAACGACAATCGGAAACCTTCCCAGGGACGTTTGTAGGCGGGCTCAAGTGGCGTGGAATCCTTGAAACTTTTGTTTTAAGAAATGGCATCCTTGCACAAGTAGAGTTGTTTTGTCGGTTTGCCATGATGAGAGCTTCGATTCGTACTCCTCGTATAGAGTCGTTACTGAAATGTGGAGATTTTTTTACATATCGTTCCTTGCAATGTACATTTTTTAGGTTATACGTGCTACTTTTTAGCCCCGTGAAAAAAGTCATCGATGGAAAGATGTATAGATTAGCAATATTTAAAACAAAAGTATACATTAATTTTCTTGCAACGTACCTCAAAAACAAATATAAAGGATTACTATCTCGTTTTCAATTTTACATAAAATTTACCTGGCAAAAATAAGTAACAATGGCTTGCAACTTCTGGATAGCCGAGTCAGAAAACATTTTTACATCTGGTTCTTAGGTATGTAAGAAAAATAACCTTCTCCTGTAGATACGTCAACAAGAAATACGTCAACAGGTAAAATTGACTCACGCTGCTTGTCTAGAGGTTAAGCAGGATCGAGGGAGAAACGCATGGCTGGTCGAAAAATCGTCCTTTCAAAAAATTGAAACTATCCATAAAACTTTCGTCCTTTCGTTTTCTCATAAATTGGCCGGACGTGAACACTCTAGTACCGGGAACATTGGTGCGAGGTTGATGTGCATCGTTTCCTTCTTCCCGATCTTCCTGTGTGGTACGATGACCTGCAGGCGTTTCTTAAGGCCAACATCAGGGAGGATATCAACAACATGCACATGAGCATGTTGTGGCCGGTGGTTATTTTTTGTTTTGTGAAATTTTTACGAAATTAAAACATCGACTTGAAGATTTTAGCGACTCCCCTGAATATCGCTGCGGTAGGTTGGTAATTGCAGAGACGAGCTGGCTGAATGTGGCTGATAATCGATAAAAAATTCAGTCGCGGAGGATTGATACGCGCTGCGCGATCGAGAGCGCGGGTAATTATTGTCAACTTTCCACAACATTTCTTTCATACATCAGATGATCGTTGATTTTTACGGATGTGAGTAATTACTGATTATTCCGCATCGAAAATGTGCAACTATACGGATCGATAATTGATTGTAGCAATGCAAGGAAGAGGTTTCGTCGTCATCAATTATGATGCTGATTTATTATTTATTACTTTTAAAAAATATATGATTATTAAATATACGTATTTCCTATTAGACATTAAATAAAATATAATTCTAAACATTTTTTAATTATGATATTTAGAGACTTGGCATCTGTTATTATCGTTAAAAGATTATTTTTAAGTGGTTATATTTTATTAAATTGTTATTGTGTATATATATATATATATATATATATATATATATATATATATATATATATATATATCATTTATTCACGTTAAGTTATAAAGTTGTCTGAAAACGTAAAAATTGTTTGTTATAAGGTTGTCAATCTTACGAAAACATTACATAACCTTGCCATAAGGTTCGATGCTATTAGGGGCATACTTTAAAAATTTTATTAATGAATGAATTAATGTTTATAAAATAATATTACTGTTTTAATTAAAATTTTCTTTTAAGTTTTGAGTAAAGATTAAAAAATATTTATTTACTGTATTTTCATACACGTTTACAAACATTTGTAAATAATTAAAAAAAAATGTAAAAATAATGATTTTCAAATATATTTTTCTAAATGTTTGAAATATTTATGGACAAGATTGCATTATATGGAAAGTTTTGGGACTTATTAAGTACAAGATGTACCAGAAGTTTGGAAACTGCTGTGTAACATTTGAAAAAATACAGATTTCTAAAATAGCTGAATTATTTGACACGAGATTTCAAAAAATAAACTATGTTATGTATGGGTCGAGAATACAATACACTTGGATGAGAGGAGGGTGGTGCGATCACTTATGGCGGAGTTGTTGGACTCACGAAACCAGGATATATTGGAGTATAATAATATAGTAAGAAGAAGAAAAATATCAGCAAAAAATCGATAGTATTTTCAAAGAAGCCATTATTATCTGGACATTATATGATAACCCGCAAGTCTCACATTACTTGAGAGATACGGTTTTCTATGAAGATAAACATTTTAAAACTCAAATACTCCGCGAAACGTGATCGCAATGCCCCTACGTCTATTATTTTGTATTCTTCTCAAAAAAGATATTTAAATGAGCTTCCACTCGATCCATCTTGAATAACTTCGTTCGTCAAACGAACGTTGATTAACTTACTTATCACACGAACTAAATAAACAAAAATATTATTTCAACTACATATAATACATATCGTGTTATTATTTCTTTCAAAACATTTCCAGTTTTCATTTAATTGATTATATTTCATTTACAATGAACCCATTCACAAATCCCAAACACAATCGTTGAATGTGAAACGTGAGAAAATGCCGTTCTGACATTTATCCGGACAATGATAATCGCAAAAAAAATCCGCAATTAATATTGCATTGTAAATGTTCAATAGCCCGGTTAAGAAATCCCGGTGACAAAATAAATTCCCGAATCCTGTTTGTGCCACCCACGCCTCTAAAGTGGATTCATAATCGTATAATGTCAGCGCTCGTCGCTTGGATTTTCCAGCGACGCAATTAGTTTTTATCCTCTCGATCGGTCAATGAAATCCGTTACGTAACGAGCAAATTCAACGGTTCGTTCCTGGGAAGGATGAGCGGCTTATTGTTTCTGATAGTTTTCAGTGAATGAAATGCAAAGTTCATTTCCTGGCCGCCGCCTCGCCGTCAAGCGAACGAGTAAGCGACTATGTGAGGAAATGGCGGTAACGGGATTCCCTTGTAACGAGGACGTGGAAACGGGCCGAGCGTCTGCGCTGCAATATTTCCTTGAGGCTTCCGCTTTTGAGCGTTTTCCTCGACGATTCAAGGGCAGATAAGCCAAACATCGGCATTATACGCGCGGTAATCCGCATCAATGGCCGTTTGCACAAAATTGATAATCTTACTTGTATACTAAAGTAATTTAAACGCTACTCTGTCACAGAGAAAAATAATTCATTTTTCGCGTTATTATCGTGCACGAGGTCGAATGCAGACCGCGACAGTAAAAACATATTATATATATATATACAGCTACGATGGACTTTTAAACATTTTTTCTCATCGAATACTGACAATAAATGCCTGGAAAAAAATATGAAAATTTGAAAATATGCGTTTTATAAGAAACTTGAGCTATAAAACCGCTAGAAAAAATGATCATGAGATTAGCTGGCCATTACCATTGTGCCTATAGCGGAAATATCAATTCAGTGACTCAAAAGTAGAATTACATCTGCCAGATAATCCAGCTAGAAAAATGCAAGTTAATACGTTATATTATAGGGCATGCTTATACACATGAACATTTATTTGGAAATCCAGTCCAAAATTATGTTCGGAAATCCAACTATAAATCGAATCAAAGTGTACGGTCTAATCAACTTGATGCAAAGTCCAATCCAGCTTGAATACGTAGTCCAGTCTGCCCGCAAAGTTAGTTAAAAAATCATTCTTTCTTCTGAGAATCTGGTTCAAAAGACCCGAAAATCTTGTGCAGTCAGTTACTACTCGTACATAAAAATCCAAGTAGAACTAAAGAAGCCATTTTACCTCTTGGCAGATTATAGCTATGTTATCTGACTTGTTTGGAAATCCGATCGATTCTAGCTGTTAGGTGATCCCAAAAACCACTATAGATACCCAATATAGGTGAGTCACAATCTCAAACTAATAACAAATCCAGCTGGAAGATCCAAGGCATTCAAGTAGTTATAATCCTACGTGGAAATCCACTACGATGTAAACTTAGTGTAGTGTATATCATCTAATTCAGTTGGACATCCTACTAACTGCATGAGCCGCCTCTAATTCATTTTGAGCCCTAATTTCACGTTTATAATATTTAAAGTACCCACATTTAATACCCCAGTGTACAAATTAGCGGTTCATTTCAACAAAAGAAGAATGCAAATATAATTATCCCTGAACTACTAATTTCGGAATATTAATAATCTCTTTCCAATTTCGGGGTCTATACTTGGTAAAAACTGCATTGGTCACCTTTGGAAAACGCGTATTGCAATTCCGACTCGGAGCGTCATGTAAAAATGAATGACGATGAGATAATTGCGAAAGTGTGCAATTATGCAAATGCGCCGAGGGAGGGTGCAGAAGAATATAGGCGACGGGCGGAAGTGCCAAGTGCAGCCGGTGCCCGTGCACGCCGGAGAGGCCGACGCTATGTTGAAAGGCCGAAGTGCGCCAGCAATAAGGCCGTTTACAGCCAGCACCTGCACGGAGACCTGATCGAGGATGGAACGCAATAGCGCATGCACGCTGTCTGGCAAGGACGTTTCCGCTCCGCTACCGCGGCTTTCCCATTCCTATCACGCCTAACCACCCCCCTCCCCCTCCTCGTTCTCTCTCTCTCTCTCTCTCTCTCTCTCTCTCTCTCTCTCTCTTCCTATATCTATATATCTCCCATTTTTTGCTCTCTATTTCTGATTATCTCTCGTACTCTATCTTTCTCACTTGGAGCGCGCATGCATTGAAGAATCGCGGTATTGTACTCTTTATTGGCCGAATGAAAGGAGCATGCATTTTTAAAAGCCATCGACGACGTGCGATCGGAACGAACCACGATAGAACGCCTGCTCGACGCTGATTTAGTAGACAATTGACGTACAACGTGCGAGTTTATTGTGTCGGCAACCCTTCCTGGCAAATGCTCTGTTTGCCGATGTCAAATACGAACTTTCGTCGACTGTACTTTTGAAAAGCGTTGGAAACTGAGATTTTGAAACATTTCAAAATTGAAAAATACACATAAAATACACATAAAAAACAAATGTCAACAACGAAACATGCAAAAAAGATTCTCCGACACCTATATATACCAAAAAATGCTCTGCATTTTTCTGAACTGAAATTCCATTAATTATTATTGCTGTTATATTTTATAATCATAAGAATGAAAAAAGCAGAATTTATACTGATAAAAAATATAGTACAATAAACTAATGCGAGGAATAATGTGTATAAAGCTTCTGAAGATTCGATTAGTTCTGTATATATTGATCGATTAAAACTAGACAATTTACATATAGAGCCAAACATTATATAAATAGCCTCAGTCAGTATAGTAGAGTAATGCCGTAATGCGGATCAAAACCTCTACTTCGGGATCATGATTTTCACAGAAATATATTTATCGAAGTACGTATCGCATGCATTAAAACTAAGTTGTACGAATTTATAGTCACCACTAATTTTACGCTCTGCCTATTCCGTGTTGCAAAGTTTACGAAGGGTACGCTATCGTGCTTTGCATGGCGCGGCTAAATATTATTTGCACAATAAATGTTCAAGGGGAACTGAATTCGTTGGGCACGCAACTACTGCATTTAGCAATTATGCGTTGATGCATTGCGTCACAAATCTTGGTAAACAGTAATGTTACTATTAATGTAACCGACCCGTAATTTAATTAATCAAAACGCCACGCGTTCATGAAATATTTTCACTAAATATGTATTGTTACCCTAAAAAGTAAAATACTTGAGTAATACATGTATGCATACCCTACGCATGATATAATATATATATATATATATATATATATATATGTGTGTGTATTTAACAAATACTCTTTTTGTTTTAATTTAAATACAAAGTGATTCAACATAAATTTTTCATTATATTTTGATTAATTTCTATAGACATCAAATGATTACGCATTCTCTCTAGTTTACTTATAGGTTTCGATGATAATCGAGAATTTTATTTTATTTGGAGTATTTTCGAATATTCCATAATTTGCGTCAATTTTTAAATCTGTGATATCGGATATAGGGAGTTTGTCTGTGACGGTATAATGATAACAAAACACATTTTTTATTAATTTTCATCCATTTTCAGCTACATTCTTCTGGCATTTACCATATTATTCATCTATACGTTTGACTATTATTGAAAATTTTCATTCCAAAAAAATGTTACTATTTTGGACATTTTTCATCCATTTTCGTTTACATTTTGGTATTTGTATCAATATTCATCCATTCTCATCTATGCTTTCCTATTTTGGCTATTTTTTATCCATTTCTTCGTAAAAATTGACCGTGGCGTAATTTTTTACTAGGGTTTCGTCGACAGTTTTGTATTTTTGACAACTTGCGTCATAGGGTTTATATATGGTTTTTATATCATCGTTTCTGTTTGCCTCGTACCAAAATTATTAAAATGTTTTAAAACCGCAGTGCATGTTACGAGTTCATCAACTATATCCATAGCTTTTCTGTCAAGAACACTTCTTCAGCTTTGTCAACCTCGAAATCAAATTATACTTTCCTCACATACGGCATTTATCATTTTAGTCGGCAAAATGAATCCCACAAAATTTTCTTTATTCTCTCTTCCCCATTTGTCAACGATAGGAAGGTTATCCGCTTGAAGGAAAAAGACTCGAAATTCAAACTTTATATTCGATTGTCGTGTGCCTCGCCCCCGCTTTCGATCTCGTCCTAATCCTCTATTTTCTCTCTATTTTCATCGTTTTCATCACTTTCTCGATTTCTCTCTCCGTATAGATTGTTCGCCAAGTCTCCGCCTTCACCCGCCGAGATGTCGTCCCTCTCTCTTCTGCCCTTCCGGTTTTCCGTCCCGATCCTTCGTCTCTTCGCCGTTTCTCTTTCTATACGGCCGCGTGTGGCGCAGCTCGAGCGATGCCAAACGAAACCGTGTCCCGTTACTTCGCCTCGAGTGCGGCCGCATCTTAGATTGCGCTACGCTTAACGGTAAATCGATATGTTTGATATTTATAGACGGGAAAGGCCTTAAAATAGACAAAGACGCCGCGTCGGTCGCGCGCGATAATTGAATATGTCGCAGTTCACGGAAATCACGATGCTCGAGTTACCGTCGGCGACATTGTCCCTCGACGTCTATACACTATATATATACGCAAAAGAACACACACGCGCACACGCGAGCAATCGTAATGGATACAATCCTCTAGTGCTCATAAATTAAAGATACGGTAAATAATGAAGGGGTCATTATTTTCGGAGCGCTACCAATGTTAGTGTCAAGGGTTGTACTTGGATTTTCACGCCGCGGTGTTCTTCTTGCACCGTCAGGAGCTAGAGCACAAGGAAGAATCAATATACGTAGAATTTGTTAAATGAAAAAAATATGACCAATTACGCCCCAAGGCGAATAGAAAATTTGTTACGTGACAACACATTAACAAACTTGTGCAGAATCAGTCAGGGTCATAAACTTGTGTGGTTCTTGGAAACTGTATGTAAATATACATACATAACAATATCCAGAGAAAACATGACAAAAACATTTGATACAAAATTGTTTATATAGCAACAATGTGATTACGATGTGACTGAATTCGTTTCTATTGATAAATCATTAAACGATGTATGCGTACCTTAAATTAGTGAAATAAAGGATTGAACATATGATTCAAAACATAACAAATTTTTTGAAGATCCCTAACCTCTATTATTTTATATAAATTCGTCGAGATATAAAATTTTAGAAAAGAAAAAAAACACGTGGACCTTTGTTAAACCTTGCCTAGATTTTCTTTGAAAACATTTTTGTCCCACCTGCTGAAATTTACGGTCTTTCCGTGCTGCTAAAGCGGTCGGAAAAGCATCGATTACCCCGACGCAGAGTGATCCCGCGGCTACGCATGTGCAAAAGGGAAATGGGCAGTTTTTGACGCCCGCAGGGCTTTTTCTTTGCACGGTCACGAATTTTCTTAAAGATATGACAAAATGAACTGTACGTATCGCGGGCGGAAACGCATTCTATAAAATTGGGCGATGTTGGGGACTCTTGACGGTGGAAGATCAGACATTTCCACCCCATCGACCCCCTCACCACCATCGGTGCAGTGCCTTCCTTTCCATCCTTGATACGTAATGTACTATTTTTCATTCTATAAAGACAATGAAACCAATAGGAAGATTCAAAATTTCAAATATCGAAATTTAAAATATGCGAGTTATTTATGGAGAAATTTTCAGGGTGCTAAATAAGTGTACAAGATCCATTTTAACTGCAACCTCACGTACCAGCTTCATTCTTCAAAACTCAGTGAATACCGTTTGAAATACTGAAAGAAACAAAAGCAGCGGACAATTAAAGATAATTTTATGAAATCGATAAAAAATGTTGAAATCGTTGAACATTTGCCAAAATTAGATTGAATCATTTACGGATATCTGATGGACATCCTTTATTGAAGGTGAAATGGATTTTCTAAATTTAAGTTGATAATGAGTTATAATAAAAGTCAATTCAACATAGAGATCTCATTACTCCAAAAATAGATACAATTTTAAATAGATATCTAAACGATCGATAAAATTCTTTTTTCCTGCGTAATATTCCTTTAAACATATACATGTATATAAATACATGAAATATATATCATATATTCAAAATATGTACACTTGGATTTAAAATAGTAGACGGAAATTAATAAAACGCAGATGATGTAATGAAAACTGACAAACTAAATATAATTGGCTAAAATTTAAAAAAATATAGAACATTAACAAGAATTAGCACGATTTTATCAAAGTTTATAAAAATTGTATAAAGCTGGAAAAGGGTACAGAACGATTATAAGTCAAAATTAAACGCCCATGCTATAATTTACATATAAGATAGAATGTGGCGAGTGTTAAACCATAAATATATATGAACATGAAAATCACTGAAAAAACTTGCGAAAGCCGACATACAGGCTTTATTACAAAAATTGTATGGCGATACCGAAGGATCCCTAAGCGACCTGCGTACTAGGCTGCGAAACTTCGTC